>CM039481.1:23916217-24008924 GCA_022433065.1 Begonia loranthoides
TGAGAAAGCTTCAATGTAGAAGGCTTCAATGTTAATGCTGATAAAATTCCCTCTTTAATTCTCTCTAATATAGAAGGCTTTAATGTTAATGCTGATAAAATTATAGCTAACTGCATAGGAACCATTTGTATATCCAATTCTCTAATATCTTTCTATAGTCCTACGGGCATCTCTTCACACATTAAACTAATTACAGCGACCTTCCTGCTTATAGCGTCAGCTACGACATTTGCCTTCCCGGGATGGTATTTAATCTCACAATCATAATCTTTTACGTATTTCAATGATCATCGTTGCCTCATATTTAATTCCTCATGTGTAAATATATACTTTAGGCTCTTGTGGTCCATATAAATCTCGCATTATTGACCATAAAGATAATGCCACCAAACTTTGAGGGTGAAAACAACACCAGATAGTTCGAGGTCATGAGTGGGATAATTGGCCTCATGCAATTTGAGCTGCCTAGAAGAGTAAGCAATCACCTTCCTATTTTTCATAAGTACCCCACCAAGTCAATACTTAGACGCATCACAGTAAATGCAGAATTTACCTTCCTCAACTAGTAAGGTTAGAACAGGTGTTGCCTCAATT
Source organism: Begonia loranthoides (assembly GCA_022433065.1). NCBI lineage: Eukaryota > Viridiplantae > Streptophyta > Magnoliopsida > Cucurbitales > Begoniaceae > Begonia > Begonia loranthoides. The sequence continues at coordinate 23,916,812 of CM039481.1, forward strand.
TGTGCTTTAATTCCTAGAAACTCTTTTCACATTCCTCCGACCACCAGAACTTCACATTTTTCTTTGTCAAACTGGTAAAGGGCAGTGCTATCTTTGAAAATCTATTTATGAATCACCTGTAATATCCAGCTAGTCCCAGAAAACTCCTTACCGCGCTTACATTCTTTAGTTGAACCCATTCCACAATTGCCTTTATCTTAGCTGGGTCCACTGTAATTCCTTCCTTAGAAATCACATAGCCAAGGAAGCTGACTTCACTTAGCCAGAACTCGCATTTAGAAAATTTTGCATATAGTTGATGATGTTCCAGAATAGATAGAGCAATCTTTAGATGCTCACGATGTTCTTCCTTAGATCACGAATAAATGAAAATATCATCAATAAAGACGATGATAAACTTATTCAAGTGATCCTTAAAAATTCAATTTATTAAATCCATGAATGCTGCAGGGGAATTAGTTAATCCAAATGACATGACTAAGAACTCGTAATGCCCATACCTTGATCGAAATGTCATTTTAGGTATATCATCAAGTTTGACTTTTAATTAATAATACCTAGAATGAAGATCGATTTTTCACAACACACAAGTACCCTGCAACTGATCAAATAAATCACCAATACGCAGCAAAGGATATTATTCTTGATTGTCACTATGTTTAGCTCACGATAGTTAATGCACATTCTCATCGTTCCATCCTTTTTCTTTACAAATAAAACTGGGGCTCCCCAAGGTAAGAAACATGGATGGATAAATCCTTTGTTGTGTAACTCTTCAAGTTGCACCTTTAACTCATGTAATTCTGCTAGCGTCATACGATATGGGTTCTTTGAGATAGGATTTGTGCCAGGATGTAAGTCAATTGCAAACTCAATTTAACGATCGGTTGGTAATCCAGGGAGATCATCTAAAAAGACCTTTGGGAAATTTTGAACTACAAAAATTTCTTCCATCTTTGCTTTTGGTATAATTTTTGTGTCCATAACGTTTATAAGAAATCCTTCACATCCACTTTTTAGAAGATGATCTGTTTGGAGCACATAGATAACCACCATTTTTCCTCTTTCCTTGACTCCATGGAAAATGTGTTGTTTGCCATTAAGAGGATGAAAATAGACTCCCTTCTTCGACAATTAATAACCGCATGGTTTTGAGATAACAAGTCCATACACAGGATTATGTCATATCCTTTCATCTTCATAATGATTAAATCGACATAGAAAATACGATCATTCATACTAACTGCATACGCTTTAAGAATACTATTAGATGTCATATAATCTTCTGAAGGTAAAAGCACTGTATACCCACTTATCGAAAGATTACTAGGAATACCATTTACTTTTTCACAAAATTCATTTGAAATGAATGATTGAGTAGCTCTAGTATCAAATAATGCATGAGCAGCAATATCATCAATAAATATAGTACCTGCTACAACCGCCGGTAGTTCTTCTTCTTCATTCCCATACACCGAGAAAACACGCGGAGTTATGCCACCAGGTCCTTTAACCAGAGTTGAACAGTTCCTGGCCACATGTCCCAACTTCTCGCATTTAAAACACAGCCTTGATCCTGCAATACATTGCCCATGATGAAACTTCAGGCATGTAGGGCATTGTTTTGGTGGATTTGCACTAGTTCCCACCATAGGGCGTTTATCTTTTCCTTGCTATTCCCCACTGTCCACTGGCCTTTTCCCTCCACGATTTGCTAGCAGAGCACCACGTTGTGGTTGATTCTGATTGTTATGCCAGTTCCTCTTATTTATTTCACGTTGTCGAGCAGTCGATGACTTAATGCCTTCCACTTCTAGGACTTTTGCAATAACTTGCTCAAAAGGAACTCCCCGAGTACTCATTAGTCTTACTCCCTTCATAATTTCCATTTTTAGTGCTCTTACAAAAATATGAACCTTGTTGTCATTATTGCTGATAAAATAAGGTGCAAATCTCAATAGTGCGTCAAACTTTCGTATATACTCGGACATTGTTCCCGTGTGACGTAGTCTCATGAATTCCTCTAGCTTTTGAGCTTTAGCCATAGGATTAAAATACTTTCCATAAAATAGCTCCTTGAAAATTTTCAAAGTTAATGTTCAGATGTCATGTGCTATCTTAACGATATCCCACCAGAATCGAGTATCATGGATGAGTAAATAGGCAGCACAAGTAACTTTTTCAGTTGCTAGTATGCTGGAATATTCAATCATATCTTCCAAGGACCAAATCCATTCCTCAGCTTGGGTAATATCAATAACAATGTCGTTGAAAGTGGGAAGTTTAAGTCGTCTAAATTTCTCCCAGCCGGCTTGCTCATGGATCACAATTGCACCTTGATTTCCATTATCTTTATCAATTAGCCGTTCTACAATAGATGTTAATCTGTTAATGGTATCCTCATGATTTCCCCCTTGTCATTGGCCGACTACATTGTGATCAGGGCCAACCACATTTCCTTGGCCAGCTCTATTTTCTTGACCGTCTCCATTTCTTTCATTGTTGTTTCGAACGTCGGCTCTTAATGCTTTCTTCATTTTCTATTTCTACACATTTTGTAAGAGTTTTAGGAATTTAGTTATATCATATTAGGTAAATTTTTATTTAACTAAAGTAATCTAAACGAACAGCATACCAAAGGTACAAAACAATAAATTTTACTTACAATCGGAGGAGCATTCCCTGACGAGTCTTGAGTTATCAACAATGTACAGAACCAGGTTATGCTCTGAGACCAACTGTAACGCCACACATTTTAAAAACCTTTTGTTTGCTTTCATTTTTAGCCATAAGTAAATTTTTTCTTTTCTTTAATTGAAAACGTGCGATTTAAAACTTAATCAGATTGTTTAAGCAAAAATTACATTAAAACATATTTTAAAAATTCATTCAAACCATTTAGAATTATACAGCAATTCATCATTTTACAAACCATAATCCAAAACCATTTATTTAGAACAACTCATTTATTCTTTTGGAGCCATAACCCGTCATGATGAATCCGGTTGATAACTCAAAGCCTCCTCTGGTAATGCCTCCTCCTCCACATGAGAATCATCTGCATCACAGGTAATAGCATGAGCCTAATGCTCAGTAAGAAATAGAATAAAATGCTTATGCTTATACAATGCTTATGCAGGCATTTTTCAAAAAAGAACCTATCTTTTCTTCCTTTTTATTTCTTTCTTCATTTCCTTTACATTTCCTTTTTCTTTCGAAAGATAGGATACATCTGTTGGTATGGCTTAACAAACTCCATCTTTACCTGGCTGGAGGTTTCCATCTGGGGTGTCACCACTACCGTCACCTAATCTGTGTCTGATATTTGAGGACTAAGAGCAAGGATACCTCTGTTGGTCTTATGGCTCAACCAACTCCACACTCTACATGAGCTGGAGGTTTCCATAAGGGGTGTCACCACCAGGCACCGTCACCCTCTCTCCCGAACCCTCCAAACACCCCTTTCTCATTTTATTCATTTTCCATTTCATGCCATGCATGCCACATTTTCATAAGCCCTATCATGATGCATGAATGACAGTTCATATCTGTTTCATAACAGTCATCAAAATATATGATTAATTACTTCAAAATAGTCCTCAAAATATGTGATTTAACTATCGCATAACAATCCTCGAAGTCTATCGCATAATAATCCTCCAAGCATATAATTCACAACAATTATTCCATAAACAACCTCGAATTATAGAGTGCATAAAAAAATAGTCTTGACAACCTCGAATTATAGAGTGCATAAAAAAATAGTCTTGTGATACAGGGCTTTCACTAGCCACCATATCCTATTTCTTACCTTTGAAGAATGTTTCCTCGTTGCTTAGTGCGTTTAGCTTTTTATTCTTTCCCTCATTAATACCTTCAAAATAGTATTTACGAATTAAAATCTATTATTTATTATTTCATTTCTTTTGTTAATCGTGAATGGTATTGATAATGAATATTTCCAAGAAAGAATGCCCTTAACAATTCTCCATAGATAGAATATCCTTTCCAAATAAGTTCCCAGGAAAGATTGGAGGGTCATAATGGTCCACATTAAATACCAGTCTCCTTAGACAGAACTTACTTTAGTACAATTACACCACTAACAATATATCTTAATTAATAATACCATGACAATAATAATAGTGTGATAATAATAATAGAATTAACATTTATCAACTAATTATCGATTATTTTTAAGAATAGAATCGTTACCAAAAATTCTAGAGCGTCTGCATAATTCCTTACCATTGAAATTTCGGCTTAATACCAGGGTAACGAATCCACCCTCAAACTACTTATAAATTCCTCACAACTTCACTCCTATTTTTCTCCAAAGTCTCATCACTTCTCCCTCTCTTTCTCACTCTATTTTCTCTCACAAAATTCTTTTCTTTCAAAGTCTCCCTCTCTTCCTTCACTTCCTACTCGTGAATTCCTATCACAATTTATCACCTATTTACAAAGAATCCTAACCTCACCAAATGCTACCACATAGCCAAAGTTAGGTCCAATAGGAAATATTAGGCAGAAATATTAGGTACAAGTTAGGTATAAATCGGAGTTAGGGGAAGTTAGGCACAAACTGACGGCAATTAGGCTTGCAAAATCTCATTTTCTTTGGTCGAAATAATCCACATCACCATTATCATTTTTTATTATTATTGTTTTTTAATATATCTTTTTCTCCTAGCACCGAAACTTTTCATTAAAAAAATAACCCACATCACCATTATCCCTTTTTTTAATAGATATCTAAACACTCTTTTATCCAAAATTACATTCAAATAATTTTTTGATTATTTTCACTTAATTCTGGTACTGGAAAAATCGGTTATTACAACTTATAAGAACAACATTTCAAATTCTACAAAATTCATAAATAATATATTTTATGCCCAATTAAATTTTAGGGTATTACAATAAATGTAATACCCCAATTTCTCATAACGAAATCAAGTAAGCATAATTGAGAAATTATTTTAGTTTAATTGGATTATTCGGATAATTATCGATGATTTATTGATAGAAGTTATTAAGGATGAAATTAAGTGGAAATTTTGGGTAAGAAATTACAGTATAAATTATTAGGGTGGTGATTAAATTATTCAAGAAAGGAGTTGAGAGATAGATGAGAAGAACAGGGTGTTGTCTGGTGTCATCAGTCGATGATGTTGTCGACTTCTTCGACTGAAAAGTTGATTTTTGACGAGAAAACTAATTCATAAAAATGTAATCGAAAGATTTAAATTGGACCATTAATCATCGTTAAGTGATATTTGGAATAAATCAAGAAATGGAATTGGGTCAAAAATAATTTAATTAAATGAAGAATTTGATTAAATAAATGAGATTTATTAAAAGAAGAATGAAAAATAAAGGAAAGTGGGATTAGTTAGAAATAAAAAATAAAATGATAAATGAATATAGGGATTTAAATTAAAAGGAGAAACTAAAACAAAAAATTAAAAATAAAACAGGAGAAAGGGTGAACCAATTTCCACTGGTCTGGTTTGGTTTTTGACAATACAAATGGGGAAAAGGAAATGGAAGAAAGCTAGAGCTGAAAATTGAAGGAGAAATTGGAGAGAGAACCTAAGAGGGGAGAAGAGAGGGTGACGAGGGAGAAGAGTGGGCGACGAGGGAGACATGACAGCGGCAAAGGCTCAGGATGGATCCGACATGCGACTTCGGGCGTGCGGGCTCCTGACACTAATGCAGGAGCGTCAGCGTTGGGAGGTTAGGGCTCAGAATAGCGGTGGGTTGCAGTGACTATTTGGAGCTTTGAAATTGTCAAACTGATGTAAATGGTTCGTTTGATTGTGCTCTACAAATTGATTATGCAATTGGGGATTTAGTTTGGTGAATTGTAGGGACGAATTGATGAAAATCAACAGGGGACTTCAAAAGAACAATTACTGCAGCTATGATGTTCGGTTCCAGTCCTGTTCATTGCACAATTGAACCAGTTCATGAATTGTATCCTGGCCGACTCAATAGTTCAAGATACTCCTTTCCATGTGGCCAAGCTACATTCGACCACCCTCCTTGAAGTGGGTAATTTTCCCATCAACCTTGCATCCTTGTGAAGTGTTCTCTACCTATATAGGTATGGCAGTGGATGTGTATGTAGGGGGAGAAGCACTTTGGGTGTTTGGAATTGTTCTGAAGTGGAGAATAAATGACAGAGAACTCCTCTGTGAAATGCTGAAGGCCGAGGGTTTTGGAGGAAATACAAAGGAGAAGATTTTCTACTAATATTAAGGAGGTAAGGATTAGGATGTATGTTGGCCAGTGGAGGGCCTACATCATGGGTTTGTTTGTTGTTTGATATTGAACATTGATTTGGTATTAGTTCTCTGTTTTGATTGTTTGTTGCAAACTGTGGATTACCCTTTGACTTTCCTGCTGATAATTGCTATTAAGCTGTTATTGAGAGAAACAAAAAATATTATGATAAATGAGTGAAGAAAAAGGAGAAGACTATTATCTGTGAAGTTGTGAAATGAGTTATTATATCATTACTATCAACATTGTTGGGTCATGATTGAGTTGCTGCTGCTTTTTTTTTTAAATTGATTCCAGAATAGAGAATCTGGATGGGAGTTAAACCCATTTAATGCTAGTGCTCACATGTTGATAAAATACCCACTGCCATTAGTGGAATTTGAAGAATTGATTTATATACTGATTAGATCAATCACTGCCTCTTTGATGGAAGAATCACTTAATATGTGTCGTGTTGGTTTATTCTCATAAATTAAAAGGAATATATTGCCTTTATGTTGTGACCTTGCAAATAATTTTTCATCCCTCTTTATTGCCTTTATTACTCAATATGGTGGAACCCTAGTTGTTTGCTCCTTGTCATGGATAAAAATCTCCTGGCTTCATAAATGTTTCCCCTGTTAATAATCTCACAGTCACGTTAATATTGGACGATAACTTTCCTTACTTCGAGGCATGAACTGTTGTGTTACCACTATAATACCATGTTTTCCTTTTAATATTCTGTATATCATTGTTAATTGTCTCTGTCAATAAGTGTAGGATCTATTTAATATTCATTCTTTAATTGTATGGATCTCTAAATTGGTTTCCATGGATCATTGATAAATGTTATGTTTCCTCTCTGTGCATTATATATTATGGTGAACTGTACATAACATCCATGCATAATGATTAGGGCTTATGAAATTGCTAACATATTGTATGACATGCATAATAAATATAAATAAGTGTGTGGGGGTTTGGGAGATTTGGTGATGGTCCATCAGTGGCGATACCATATGATGTATCTCTCTATTTGAGTGACAGTTATTTACATGGACCATAAGATGTATCCTCTTCTCTTATACGGAAATCCCTAAAGTCTTCAACAAAAGAGTGGTGATGGTCATCGGTGGTGATGCCATAGGATGTATCTCCTCATCGGAGTGATGTATAGCCATATGACCATAGGATGTATCCTTTCTCTCGGTACACCAGAAAAGATAGGTTCTTTTTTGTAATGCATCGCATGAGCACACATGAGCACTAGCAATGCATTTCACCTTATTTCTTGTTGACATATTGTATGACATGCATAATATATGTAAATAGGTGTGTGGGGGTTCGGGAGGTTTGGTGATGGTCCATCGGTGGCGACATCATAGGATGCATCTCCTTATCTGAGTGACGTTAGTCACATGGGCCATAAGATGTATCCTCTTCTCTTGTACGGAAATTCCCAATGTCTTAAACAAAAGAGAATGGTGATGCTCATCAGTGGTGATGCCATATGATGTATCTCCTTGTCGGAGTGATGGATAGCCACATGACCATAGGATGTATTCTTTCTCTCGGTATACTAGAAAAGATGGGTTCTTTTGTGTAGCGCATCGTTTGACATGCACAAGCCTTTGCATTGCATTCCATTATAATTCTTGCTGAGTATTAGGCTCATTATTTTTCCTGTGATGTAGGTATATATACGAGAACAGATTTGGAGCAATTGATTAAAGATTTGCACGAGCAAATTTTATGGCTGGCTAGGCTAAATGATCAAAGAAAGTGAAAATGGTTTGTAAAGTGATTTATAAATGTAAAAGCAAAAGAATTGTATTTCTTAATGTCTTTTTTATTATAAGTCTTTCCCTGTGTTACAAGGCATTTTACGAAAGGAATTTTATTATTGTCTTTTAAATTGTTTTGAATGTAAAATAATCTTCCTCGACGTAATTGAAAAAAAAATGATTTAAGAAAAAGAATTTTTTTTTTAAAATTTTGCATGTTTTTAAACTTAAGAAAAACAGTGGCATTACAATAAATGAAAATGAGCCTTCCAAAAATCGTAGGGAAATTTGTTTGGGGAGGAAGTTATAGATGAAGGAGTGCAAGCGAGTCCCAATAGGAACCTCGATCATGCCTATTGACTTCAATGGCCTCCTTGGGTGGAAGCACTCCAACTTGGGTCATTGTGAGTTTTCTAATCCTTTACTGGAGATGTCCACCTCTAAAATGAGATGGAAAAAGGAATAGCAGTTATAGGAATCATCTAAAACTCACAAGAACACTATGAAACTATTTTTGATACCAAAATCCAATTGGTTGAACACCAAGGAAAATGGCTAAGTGGAGGGAACTCCAAAACCTTTGAAAAAGGATAATCTTTAGCTGGAAATATTCTATGTTCAGATAAGCCATAAAGATGCCTTAAATACTCTCTCAAATTAGGGCTACCCTAACACAAATTATAATATTATCCAAAATGATATAGCACCAAAATAGGCTCTCGGCCACTAGGCTAAGTCGAGATCATCCCAAACAAACCATTAAAATTCTACAACAAAACGTTCCAAATAAAATCTTAAAATTAAACTACGCTACCTTCTTTGAATCTTCTTCAAGAGCATTGAATTTTTCTTATTGATCAACGATTATTACAATATCGGAAGTGACTTCCTTGTTGAAGGCATTAAAAACTCCTCTAATGATCTATGGAGGTGTTGGATGTGGAGGAGCCTCAGGTGCTATGGTTACACTCCCATTTGAGCAAGTGCTTTGGTTTCTCCACGTCACTTATGGATGGTGCTTCTTCTAACTTATCATAGAAGACTTCACCTGCAAATAGGAAAAAATAAAAAGGTTAGTGAACCTCTTGGCTCGTGTTATGAATTGTCCATGAGGTGCATCATCTTCCCCAAGTGATTGAGGATTTGACCTCAAATCCAATTTGTTTCTCCCTCTACTTCCTTTACTTCTTCTTCTTCCTCTCTAAGGTAAGGAGATAAATCTTGCATATTGAAAGTTGAAGAAACTTCATAACTTTCTGAAAGCTCTAATTTATAGGCATTGTTGTTTATCCTTTCTATTACTTTGAAAGGATCATTAGCTCTAGGCATCAATTTGGACTTTCTTTGCTTGGGAAATCTTTCTTTTCTCAAATGTAACCAAATCAAGTCTCATTCTTTGAAAATAACCTTCTTTCACCCATGGTTTACTGCTCTTGCATAGGACTCATTCTTCTTTGCAATTCATTTACTCACTTTCTCATGGATCAATTTAACCTTCTTGACCTTGCCAGCCCCATCGACATTCACAATTCTTCTTTAGGTAAAGGGATGAGGTCTAATGAGTGAGGGGGTGAAAACCATAAACTATTAGCCTAATAGACTTTAGACTTATTTCTTTTGATGATGAGTGTTTTATTTGTCATTAAGTTGTTTGGGAATTGTATGCATGTAATATGTTTGATTTTTATATTTACATTGATCCTTATTGATAATACCCTCTAACAAGGGTATTTAGATGTACTAATATCTTTGTTTAAGTCCTTGTAGCTAAAAGATAGATTATTTGGACTTAGAAGCCTCAAAGAGTGGAATACATGGAGTATAGGTCGGCTAAAACTGGATGGGCGGTCAACCAAATTTCATCAGATGCCAAACAACAAAGAAGTGGTCAACCAGAGCTTGAAAGCGGTCGACCAAAAATCTTGCAAATTGCTTGAGAATTTTTAATGGCTGGAAAGTGATAAGCCAAAGCAGAAGTGGTTGATCAGAAAATTGGACAAATTTAAGCCATTTTGAAATGTGAAGAAGCGGTTTATCAGAGATGGATAGATAGACTAGTGTGATAGACCAAAGCCAAAATTGGATGATCAAAAGCATAATGGCTATATTCCAACAGTCGGGAGTCAGTAGATTGAACTGATGGTGGTCGATCACTCAAGCAGAGTCTATATATAGAAGACACTCTGAAGTGAAGAATAACGAATAGAGAAATGATACCGAAGTACTGCCAAATTCATTTCTCAATTTCTCTTCATTTATTGAGTGCATTAGATTAGCTCTCTCTACTTCCAAACTTGAGAGTTATATTTGTGAGAGCTTATGCTTAGAATTGTAATATTTACATTTTCGCAATTGTGAACCACTACATCAAGGGTGGCGCCCCAAAATAGTCAAAAGGAAAGGATGACACCCTAAGAAGAGTCATTGTAAATGTTTAATTGGCACCCATGAAGCAAATCATTACTAACCGAGGATGTTAGTGGATTAAGGATATCCAATGTAGGCTAGGTTTCCAAATTGTGTGAACAAACTATTTGCATCTTCACTTTTATATATGCGTTGAATGATTATTTTGTGTTAAACCACTTAGGCTTTAGAGATAACAATATCAAATGAAAAAATTAGCTCGCCTAATTCATCCTCCCCCTCCCCTTCTGTATAAGCGTGCATCGATTCAACAATTGGTATCCGAGTTGGGTTAGTTAAACTTTTTGTGTGATATTGTGAATATTAGATTAAATTTTGTTCAAATTGCATATATTGAGTTAATTTTCTTACTGAAATTTATTTGGATAAATTTGATTGAATTCCTTCGATTGTGTAAATTACTATGGCTTTCAATATGGATATTAAAGGACAATCATTATCTAGACCTTAATTTTTTTTTATGGTAATGATTATGTATATTGGAAATCTAAGATGGAAATATATATACAATCTTTAGATTATGATCTATGGAACATTGTTGACGGCAATCCAATTGGAAAATGGTCTAGATGTTTCAAAAATTTGAAAATTGAAAATCGTTTAAATTTGAAAATGGTTTAGATGCTCCAAAAATTGTATTGTGAATATAATGATAGAGATAAATGAACATTGAGCATGAATGCTAAAGCTATTAATACTTTATATTTTGCTTTAAATCGTGATGAGTTAATTGAATACAAGCATGTGATAGTGTCTGTGAAATATGAAAATTGCTTGAAATTACTCATGAAGGCACTAATCAAGTTAAACAAAATAAATTGAGTATGCTTATTCATAATTATGGATTTTTTTCTACAGATAAAGATGAAACCATTAGCCATATGTTCACTTATTTTACTAACATTACTAATCGTTTGCAAGTGCTTGGTAGAATTTATCCCAGTGAAGAGTCTATTAGGAAAATTCTTAGGTGCCTACCATGGATGGGGTAACCGAAGGTGACGGAAATCCAAGAGGCAGGTGATCTCAAGGTATTAAAGATGGAGGAACTATTCAGCTCCCTAATGACGCACGAGATCATAATGTTGAGCAATGAAAATGAGGAACAAAAAGAGGAAGAACCTTCAAACCAAGCAACATCGCATTGAAAGCCTCTTCAAGCACACAAGTTGAATCAGGGGAGGAGGATGAAAAGAAGATATCAAATTCATAACTCATAAATTCAATAAGTACCTTCAACAAAAGAAGGATAAATGGAAGAAGGCAATTGTTTGCTTTGGATGTAGAAAACATTGATACACCACCTATTAATGTCCCAAAGAAAAGAAGAGAACAAAGCCCCTTAAGAAGAAAGATTTCAAGGCCACTTTGGACAATAGCGATGAGGATTCATCTTTCGAGATTGAAGAAGTATCTAACTTTTGCTTCGTGGCCAATGAGAAAAAGGTACACGATTCATCTAGTGATTTAGATGATAATATTGATGATAATGATGAATTGTTGGATGCATTTTATGGTTTATTTGATAAATTCAATATGCTTAAACGAAAATATAATTTGTTAGAAAAGGAGAATGACAATTTGATGAAAAAGAATATTAAATTGGTTAAATCTTTTGAAAAATTAAATTGTTGAATTTAAAAGCATGAATGAGATTTCTATTGCTACTAACAAATCACTTGAGAATGATATTTGTGAATTGAATGCTAAAAATAGTGATTTGAATTCCATTGTTCTTAAATTCACAATTGGTAGAAAAAAATCTGAGCATGCTTTTAGGAAAGCAAAGAGTCACTTTCGGTAAAGCAGAAATTGGGTATCAACTTTTGCTAAGAAAAAGAATTATAAGAATTTCTATGTTGATCCTTCAATTTGTCATGTATGCAATTGTAAATGACATAAATCATTTTCTTTTCTTTTGAAATCAAATGAAAAAACTAGAAATTCTAAATTGTTTTAGGTTCCTAAAGAAACCATCCCCAAGTTTCAAAGACTCAAAAAAGATTAGGGTGCCTAAGAAAAGTACTTAAGTGGTTTTCCCTTTTGTATCAAGAGTTTACAAATTGTTTGTTGAAAAAAAAATTAATGAATTATTCTCTTGATTTGAATTGAATTAATAGTGTTCTTGATAGGTTAATTTTTATTGTATTCTCTTGTTTTGAAGTGTTTTTATTTATTTCTTTTGCATAACATATAGTTGAATCCTTTTATTCTTCCATTGGTATAAATGTTTACAATTATTATCAATCCAACAATAGGTATCATAAAATTGACTTTGAATTCTTTCGGTTAGATTTGATTTTGATGAGATGAGCTATGTTGATTTAGGATATTTGCAATTGGTTGAATTGGATTCAATGTATGCATATTCTTTTTGGTTTCATTGAGTTCAAATTTTGATAGTCAAACATTTAGTTTTGTACAATGTATTCTTTGAACTGCTATATTAGTTGATTTTGATGTTTTGATTATATCCCCATTGATTTGAACTAGTATATTGACATAGGGGCAGAAAAATGTCTAAGATGAATAAATTGAATTATCTTTTTCGTATCAAGATTTGTAGCTTATCTCCCAACAATTGGTGTACAAAGAGGGAGAGTTAATTTAATTGATTTGTTTTGATTGTTGAAACCCCAGCTTTTACGTATTTTTATTACCAAAGGGGGAAAGTTAACTTGAGTGAATTGTTTTGTTTTGATTTATCCCCATCGTCTTGAAATAGTATATTGCTAAAAGGGGAGAGAAATTCTATTACAATTGATTTCTTCTTATGAATTTTCATTTGATTTTGACTAAGGGGAGAGACTTTAATTGATTTGTGATTTGTTTTAATTTTCTATTGCCCAAACCTTTTATACGTAGATAATGTCAAAGAGGGAAGAATATTGATTTGTGTTTGAGTGTTTATAAACCCCAACTATGTTTATGGATAATGTCAAAAGGGAGAATAATATTTGTTTTGAATTATATGTTGAATTAAATTGTTGATTTGATTTGATGAATATCTTTGGTGCTTTTCCTCCACATCTGCTTTTTGATATTTCATAAGGGGAAGACGAAAATGGTTTAAGTAGATTTATTGTAGTTTCTAATGAATAATTTTTTTTTAAATAATGACAAAAAGGGTAGAAACATTTTTTTTTACTTAACATTGTACCTCCTCATTGAATTCCTTTTTATAATGACAAAGGGCGAGATGAGAGTTAAGTTGTTAGAAAAGCATGAATTGCATGAAAACTAAAAAAGATAAATTGTATACACTAAGGGGGAGAAATCATATATGCAATACATATCATGTTCATACTTGTGATAGAAAAATAAATAACTTAATATATTATTTATTATCATTAAAAAGGGGAAGATTGTTAGCCTAATAGACTTTAGGTTTATTTGTTTTGATGATGAATGTTTTATTTGCTATTAAGTTGTTTATGAATTATATGCGCATAATATGTTTTATCTTTGTATTTATAATGATCCTTATTGGTAATGCCCTCTAACTATGGAATTTAGATACACTAATATTTTTGTTTAAGTCCTTGTAGCTAAAAGAAAGATCATTTGGACTTAGAAGCCTCAAAGAGTGGAATACACGGAGTATATGTGGACTAAAACTGGATGGGCGGTCAACCAAATTTCATTAGAGGCCAAATAGCGAAGAAGTGGTCGACTAGAGCATAAAAGCAGTCGACCAAAAATTTTAAATATTTCTCTAGAATTTTCAACAGCCAGAAAGTGATCAACTGGAGCAAAAGTGGTCGACTGAAAAATTGGATAGATTCAAGCCAATTTCTAAAGTGTGAAGAAGCGATCAACCAGAGATGGTTAGGTGGACAAGTTTGATAGACCAAAGCCAAAATTGGATGAAAGAAAGCATAATGGCTATATTCCAACAGGAGGTGGTAGACCAAACTGAAGGTGGTCAACCAAACTGAATTTGGTCGACCGCTCAAGTAGAGTTTATATATAGAAGGAACTCCAAAGTGAAGAATAACCAAGAGAGAAATCGTACCGAAGTGCAGCAAAATTCATTTCTCAATTTCTATCCATTTATTGAGTGTATAAGCCTAGCTCTCTCTACTTCAAAACTTGAGAGTTATATTTGTGAGAGCTTAGGTTTGGAATTGTAATCTTTACATTTTCACAATCTTGAACGACTACATGAAGGGTGATGCTGTAGAATAGTCAAAAGGAAAGGTGATGCCCTATGAAGAGTTATTGTAAAGATTTAATTGGTACACGTGAAGCTAATCATTACTAATCGGGGAGGTTAATGGATTAAGGATCTCCAAGTCGGGAACTTGGAGCGCGAACTTATGCGGGGTTAGTGAACCATGTAAACAAATTGTTTGCATCTCTTTCCCTCAACTCTTCACTTTTATATATGCATTGAATGATTATTTTGTGTTAAATTACTTAGGGTTTAGAGATCACAATATCGCACAAAAAAGTTAGCTCACCGAATTCACCTGTCCTTCCACCCCCCCCCCCCCCTCCTTTTATAGGCGTGCATCAATCCTACATGAACTACCTCAAAAATAGTCTTTTGAGTAGTTCTATCCATGCTATGGTAATACGAAAATTTAATATAAGGCATTGTAAGTCTCAATCTGACAATCTCTTACCCACCATACTCCTCAAGAGAGCTCCCATTGTATGATTGACCACTTTAGGTTGCCAGTCAGTTTAAGGAAAAGAAGTGCTAAACAGTAGCTTTGTGCCCAATTTCCTCAAAAGAGTCTTCCAAAAAGAACTCAAAAATTTAGAATGAGGAATAAAATGAACCATCTAAGAGAATCTATCTACAACCCACATAATAGAATCTTTTATGCGTAAAGTATGGGGCAAACCCAAAACAAAGTTCATACTGATCTCATCCCATGGATGAGTGGGACCCGACAATGGTAGATATAGACATTGAGGTAGCACTTAGCTCTTGGCCTTTTTGCAAATAATACACCTTTCAATTACCTTTTGCACGTCCTTAAGTAAATGTGCCCAAAAAAATTTTCTTTTACAGCTTCATCAGTCTTTTTCTCCCCAAAATTACTTGATAAGCCTCCATTTTGAGCCTCCTTCACCAATGACTCTTGAAGACTGCAATTGGGAAGACACAGCTTGCCTCCTTTAAGGAGATAACCTTCCATGACATAGAACCCTCCCTCGACCTTCTTCAAATATGTATTGTAATAATAGCCAAAGTCTCTATCTTCACCAAATAATCCATTAATCCAATCAAAATAAAAAAGTTTAGCATTTAATTCGGTTAGGAGTGCATACCTTCTAGATAATGCATCGACCACCATATTGGACTCCTCCTTTTTGTATTTTATCATATAAGGGTAACGTTCAAGAAGCTTCACCAATTTAGCATGTCTTCTATTTAAATTTCCATGGCTTCTAATATGTTTGAGAGCTTGATGATCAATATGAATAATAAACTCCTTGGACACTAAGTAGTGTTGCCAAACTTTGAGAGATCTAATAACTGCATATAATTCTTTGTCATAGTCAAATAGTTTAAGGCCGCCCCCTTTATCTTCTCGCTAAAATAAGCAATAGGTTTGCCTTCTTGCATAAATACAGCTCCAATGCCTAAGCCCGATGCATCACATTCCACCTCAAATACTTTGCGAAAATATGGCAATGTGAGCACGATTGCATTGCAAAGCTTTTTTTGATGGCTTCAAAACTAGTTTGACATGCTTTTGACCATTGAAACTCCTTCCCCTTTCTAATACAATCTGTGATAGGAGTCATAATGGTGCTAAAATTTTGAATAAACCTTCTATAGAAGGGTGCCAAACCTTGGAAACTTCTCACCTTAGATATGCTTTTAGGAATCGATCACTCCTTAATAGCTTCAATCTTGGACTCATCCACTTCCATGCCACGCCTTGTTATGATAAAATTGAGGAAATAAACTCTTTTTTGTTAAATTGACCATTTCTTAAGATTACTAAAGAGTTTAGCCGGTTATAGAGTAGCAAAAAAGTTGTTGAAGGTGCTCCACATGTGTAGGCAAGTCAACACTGTAAATGAAAATGTTGTCAAAATACACCACAATGAACCATCCTATAACTTTTTTGAGAACATGATACATAACCCTCATGAAAGTACCAGGAGCATTGGATAATTCGAAGGGCATCCGCTCCTATTCATAAAGTCCATATTTAGTCTTGAAGGGCATCTTCCATTCGTCTCCCTCTCTCATTCAAGTTGATGATAACTACTTTTTAAGTCCACTTTGGAGAAAATTGAAGCACCACTAAACTCATCCAACATATCTTCAATTCTAGGAATTGGATACCTATACTTGATGGTGATTTGATTAATAGCATGACTATCCACACATATTCTCATTGTCCTATCTTTGTTTAGGACAACAAAGAGGGCATGACACATGGGCTTAAAGACTCTCGGATGTACCCTTTATCAAGGAGCTTAATCACTTGCTTGTGTAACTCTTCAGCATCTTCTGGATTCAATCTATAGGATGACCTATTTGTAAGAGTCACCCCTGGCATTAAATCAATTTTATGCTCAATGCCTCTAAGTGGTGAAGGTCTTCGGGAAAAACATCTTGAAACTCATTCAAAAGTTGTTGAATAGAATTGGGTGTGTTCCCCAATTGCATTAACCTCTCCCGAAACATAATCATCACCATAAGGCCACCCTCCACTAAGATCTCTTTAACTCCTTCATGGACATAAACAAGGTTGCATTGGTTTTCCCTTTTTTCATTTCTTCATAGTCTTTGGCAACTTGTTCAGACCGAAGAGGTGCTAGGTTTATGATTCTTCCACCCATCTTGAAAGAATAATAATTTAAAACACCATAATGGGAAACCCTCCTATCAAATTGCCAATAAGTGGCTAGCACTCATAGGAACCACATCAAATAATTCTTAATCCACATAATCCACTAATTGAAAAATTGATGCATGCTTTTTTAGTCACTTTGATAGCTTCTCGATCATTCAACCAACTCAACTAGTAAGAAGTCAAATGTAAAGTAGTTTCCAACCCCAACTTTTCCACCAAATATAGGGAAGCTACACTGGTGCAACTTTGTCCATCAATAATGAGATAACATAGTTTATCCTTTATCTTTCATCGGCTATGGAAAACATTTTCTCTTTGGCATTCTTCTTCTCGGTCTTGCATAGTTAGTGTTCTTCTTATGATCATAAGGAGTGACCCTTCTTGAGCAAAATATATATCCTCTTGTCGTTCATTCTTTGTACTTGGAGGCTCTAAAGCTTCATCTTCATTTTCACCTTCCTTAGTATCTTCTCTAATCACCATTTCATGTTTGTCTAGACATTGGGATGCAATGTGCCTCAATCTGGGACACTTGAAGCATTTATTCTCTCTTGATCTTAGTCCAGCCGATTCAACACTTGGTTTCTCTCATCAAACAGCTTATGCAATGAGATTCCTTTCAAGGCCACACTTTTCTCCTTTTACTTGGCTTGTAACTTGTATGCAATGAAATTTCTTTGAAAAGGCCAAGTGTTAGCTTCTTTAACCTTTCTTTTTCTTTATCTTTCCACTTTCATAGCTGGTTGGATGACACTATCCTGGTTCTTATAAGGTTGTAATTCCACTATATCTTCAACTTCTTTGTGAATTTCTTTAATGAATCTTGCAATGGTTTGCTCCATGGCTCCTCCAAGGCACATATAATTTTGAGAGTTTTAAACTTGGTTTAGTACTCTTCGACTAATAATTATCCTTGCTTCAGATTTTGAATTTGTAAGAATAACTCTTGCTTATAATGACTTGGCACAAATTTTCTTCTCATAATTGATTTCATCATCCTCCCAGTCTCTATTTCAACATATCCATCATGCCTTCTCTGATTTTTCAAGTCTTCCCACCATCAATTAGCATAACCCAAGAGTTCAAGTGATACTAGTTTCAATTTCACCTTTTTTGAGTAATGATAATAATTGAACACTTTATCTACTTTTTCTACTCAATCAAGGAAATCCTCCACATTACAAGAACCTTTAAAATATGGAATTGATACTTTCACATGCCTTATTTCATCCCTTGGTTTCTTCAAAATCAGTCTCAACTTTTTCATCTTCTTCACCACTTTCACCACGACCTATTGTGCCTCTTGAAGAACTTGACCTTCTTCTAGGCCTTGGTGTTTTAGGGGCTCTCATTTGCTGGTCTCTTGGTTCTTCCAACAGCTGCAGCAAATTAGTAATCATATTTCTAAGTTCTTCAATTTGAGTTTGCATGCTAGTATCACCCTCCTTCATTGGTGGCCACTTGGATGCTTATACATTGGGCTGGTTTGGCACTTGATTTTGGGCAGCATTAACCCCACTTCTTGTCATCATGATTTAAAGGAAAAATCAGCAAATAATAGAGTAGAGAATAAGGGAAGTGGCTCTTATACCAAATGATGCACCACCGAGAGAGGAAAAATGGAAACCTCTTGAATTATGCAGTTATTAAGGAAGAAAACAGACGTGAAATGGAAAAATTCTTAACTTGTTCAATACACATCCAACTAATGTGAAATTTAGACCAAAATTTACTCTATGAATGTGTAGTACCCCAACTTTTCATAATGAGATTTAATAAGGATAAATGAAAAGTAAGTGGGGGAATTAGAAATTAAGAGAGTAATTAATGGGGGATTAAATGAAGAATTGAAATAAAGTAAATTAAGGGGAGAAATATGGACTGAACTAGTTTGGTTCGGCTCGGTCTGGATATAAATGGGTGGCCGATTTTTAGTTGAAAGGAGAAAAGAAAGTGAGATTAATTGAAATTAAAATTTTAAAAGGATAATTAAATGAGATTAGTAAAGAATTAAAATAAAAGAAAATCAAAAAGGGGATGAAAGATTAAGAAGAAGAAAGATTAAGGCTAGAGTTTAGTTTTTCATGAAAGGCAGAAGAGAAAAGGGGATGAAAATCCACAGGTAGAGATTGAGAGAGAGCAATGGAGAGAGAGGGATCGACTGAGAGAGAGAGGGACGACAAGAGAGAGGGAGCTAGGGCTCTAGGTCGGGTGTGCTATTCAACATACGAATATATAGTTAGCAATGAAGTGGAGCGTCGGGTCGCGGGCTAGGGGTCGGGTTGGGGCTTCGCAAGTGGATTGATGCAATGCCAGGTCGAGGTGAGTCACAATTATTTGGTGCTCTGTTGATTTTGGCTAACTGGTGACGACTTGTAGGGACGGTATGGCCACGGCGAGGAGGCGGTGATTGAAGCAAAGGAATGGCTAGGGCAAGGGATGGCGGTTCTCATGGGGCGGCGGGTCTTATTTGCATTCCACGTTGGACCAAACCGGCCTTTCACACTGCTTCTTGCTTAGTGGGAGACGATGAGGGAGAGTGACAAAGATATCGCTGAGAAATTGGCATCTGTCACCTAGAATCGTGGGATAACCTAAATGGTTGTTAAGCGTTTCAATCCTTGCCGTCTGTAGATAAATATAGGAGAGTTAATACTCTCTACCTTTTTGGTTTTGGCAGAGAGTGATTCTCCTTCGGTGTGCTACGAAACTAAAGAAAAGAATGAGAATTGGAGTGAAGAGCTCTCTAGATGGAGCGCTGGCTTTTGTTAATGATAGAGTGAAGGAAGAAAGAAGCTTTTGGAGAAGAGGCTAAAGGACAGAGTGAATGAGAGAAAGAGAAATGGTAGTGAAGGAAAAGAAAAAGACAAAAGATGGAGAAACAGCTCTTGGGTACTATGGTATTCTGCATCCTTTTAATGATTTTATGAGTTTTAAGTGAAATTACATTAGAGATAGATGGAAAATGTTGGAAAGATGCTGTGATTTATGCTCTCAGTGTCTATATTTCCTTTTGTTCTCTGTTGATTGTTATTGGATAATGCCACTGTTGATTGTTGTCAATTATAGATATTGTGGGCATATACTCTTTGGGATTTATATTCTTGATGTTGTTGGTTCAGCCTCGAATTAGATTGTAGAGATATTATGCATGTATATTGGAATAAATTCATGCACTGTGAGATTCAAGTTAAATGTTCTGCACGTTAGATATATGAAGTGTTAGCTCTGTACGTTTGGATGATTTATCTACTACCTTTCTATTTGGATAAAAAGTATAAATAAAGGATATGCTATGTTTGTTTTTGCCGGATAATTGCTACATTGTTACGGTTTGGATACTTGGACGGATATTATCAAATTTAATGCTTTTTATTGGATGTTATACCTTATTGGTTTGGTTTCAATTCATTATTGGATTAAGTCATTGTATGTTTGCTTGGTAGCTAAATATTGATGTTTATGCCCTTTTTGGATATTAATATTGGGCGTTGGTTTATTTGGGTACCTATTATGTGACACCCCAGAAGAAAGGGTGTGCAATCCTACATCGACTTGGGCGAAGTAAAGAGAGCAACATATAAGTGGGTAGCTCTCCTATCCCAAAAGACTGTTTTGGGTGGGTAAGCCACACCAAAAACAAATTCGTGCGGGCCGTAGTCTAAAGTGGACAATATCTGTTGGGCCAAGGTTGGGCGGACTATCTCTTATAATTATGGTATCAGAGCCAAGCCTAGCTCGTTGGTGGCCACGGTCCCACGAGGACATGGGCCCCCCAAGAGGGGGTGATTGTGACACCCCAGGAGAAAGAGTGTGCAATCCCACATCGACTTGGGGGAAGTAAAGAGAGTAGAATATAAGTGGGTAGCTCTCCTACCCCAACATACCGATTTTGGGTGGGTAAGCCATACCAAGAACAAATCCGTGTGAGCTGCGGCCCAAAGCGGACAATATCAGTTGGGCTAAGGTTGGGCAGGCTATCGCTTATACGTATATATGGTGACACCCGAGAAGAAAGGGTGTGCAATCCCACATCGACTTGGGGGAAGTAAAGAGAGTAGAATATAAGTGGGTAGCTCTCCTACCCCAACAGACCGATTTTGGGTGGGTAAGCCACACCAAGAACAAATTCGTGTTGGCTGTGGCCCAATGCGGACAATATCTTTTGGGCTAAGGTTGGGCGGGCTATCGCTTATACGTATGGTATTAGAGCCATGCCCATCTCGGTGGTGGCCACGGTCCCACGAGGGCGTGGGCTTCCCGAGCGGCGGTGATTGTGACACACTAGAAGAAAAGGTGTGCAATCCCACATTGACTAGGGGGAAGTAAAGACAGAAAAATATAAGTGGGTAGCTCTCCTATCACAACAGATCGATTTTGGGTGGGTAAGCCACACCAAGAATAAATCCGTGCGAGCTGCGGCCCAAAGCGGACAATATCTGTTGGGGTAAGGGTTGACGGGCTATCGCTTATACGTATGGTATCAGAGCCAAGCCCATCTCGGTGGTGGCCACGGTCCCACGAGGGCGTGGGCTCCCCGAGGGGCAGTGATTGTGACACCCCAGAAGAAAGGGTGTGCAATCCGACATCGACTAGGGGGAAGTAAAGAGAGCAAAATATAAATGGGTAGCTCTCCTGTCATCCATTTTGGGTGGGTAAGCCACGCCAAGAACAAATCTGTGCGGGCTGCGGCCCAAAGCGGACAATATCTGTTGGGCTAAGGTTGGGCGGGCTATCGCTCAACCTTGGCCCAACAGGTATTGTCTGCTTTGGGCCACGGCCTGCACGGATTTGTTCTTGGTGTGGCTTACCCACCCAAAATCGATCTGTTGGGGTAGGAGAGCTACCCTCTTATATTATGCTCTCTTTACTTCACCCAAGTCGATGTGGGATTGCACACCCTTTCTTCTGAGGTGTCACAATCACCCCCCCAGGGGGGCCCACGTCCTCGTGGGACCGTGACCACCACCAAGCTGGGCTTAGCTCTGATACCATACGTATAAGCGATAGCCCGCCCAACCTTAGCCCAACAGATATTATCCGCTTTGGGCCGCAGCCCGCACGAATTTGTTCTTGGTGTTGTTTACCCACCCAAAATCGGTCTGTTGGGGTAGGAGAGCTACCCACTTATGTTCTTATCTCTTTACTTCCCCCAAGTCAATGTGGGATTGCACACCCTTTCTTCTGGGGTATCATAATCACCCCCCTCGGGGGGCCCACGTCCTCGTGGGACCGTGGCCACCATCGAGCTGGGCTTGGCTCTGATACCATACATATAAGCGATAGCCCGCCCAACCTTAGACCAACAGATATTGTCCGCTTTGGGCCGCAGCCCGTACGGATTTGTTCTTGGTGTGGCTTACCCACCCAAAACCGGTCTGTTGGGGTAGAAGAGCTACCCACTTATATTCTGCTGTCTTTACTTTCCCCAAGTCGATGTGGGATTGCACACCCTTTCTTCTAGGGTGTCACATATTATGTGGGTGGTATGATGTTTGTCCTTGTTGGGTGATTTTGATTAATCTATTTGGTTGGGTTATATTAATGAAGCGAGTTTGTTTAGGAACTCTAGTATGTAATGTATAAGAATTAAGGATAGGAAAGACGTTGAGATTAATAAGTTTATTAATTGATTAGATTATTGATTAAATGTTATTGAATTGTGAAGGTGCTAACGAGAGAAGAAAAGGATAAAGAATAAGCAATTAGCGCTTTAAGGAAACGAGGTAAATAATATGTGTGTGCTTTGGTCCTTAGGGCCCTACATCACAAGAATAGGATATGCACGTTTGACTGCTTATAGCTTTAATAGATATTGAGCATGTCTACAGTTTTATAGCATGTTTACAACTTTTTAGCGCGTCTACAGTTTTTATAGCATGTCTATTATTTTTATAGCATGTTTATAGCTTTATAGCATGTCTACAGTTTTTAATAGCATGTCTATTGTTTTGTAGCATGTCTACAGCTTTATTGCATCTCTACCGTTTTATCGAGCACGTTTTGTGAATTGAATGTTAGGTGTTTATTGGATTCCCTTAAGTATTGTATGCATTCATGAGCATCATGCATCACGATTTTCAAAAGAATACGAAAGTGGTTTTCATGCTCGGTTTTGAAAAGGAAACGAAAACAAAAAGAAGTACAAATAAACGATTAAGAAAGATAAAGAAAGGGGTTGGTCCGGATAAGTAATGCCCGACAACCCAAGTAATAAAAGTTAAAGGTTCTTGTAGTTCGATAGGTCAAGCCCGACACATGAATAAAAGATAAAGAAAAGATAAAGGTTTCTGTGGTCCGGTATGTCAATCCTGACACTTGAACAAAATAATAGGAAATAATAGAAAATAAAAGAAAAGACAAATAAAGAAAATAATATAAAAAGAGAAACAGATACGGAAACGAGAACAAATACAGAAATGATACGAGCACGTATACCGATATGGAACAGGGAATAGAAACAGAAAACAGAAATGGAAATGAGTTTTTGGAGGGAAATGAATACAGATAGGGATACAGATACAGAAACAGACAAGGGAACAAATATGGAAACTCGTACGATCACAGATATTGAAACAGATACAGAAACAGGAATGGAAACAGAAACAAAAAGATAAGAATGAACGCGTGAAAAGATAAAAGATAAAAGAAAGAAAAAGAAAAGAGAAATGCATACGGTTTTAAAGTGGCACAACATGTGCATCGCATTGAAGTTCTATCACTTACTGAGTGTTAGGCTCATAGTTTATAACTTCCGATGTAGGTAAAAGCATGAGAGAATGACGAACAAATTAAGGAGCAGCTGATGAAGGATTTGCACGGGTGAGTCATGTGGCTAGCTAGGCTAATGGTATCAAAGAGAAAAGAATTTTGTAAACATAATGTAAACAATTGTGATGTAATCCTAAGATATACAAACCCTAGACCCAACAACAAATGTGGAATTTTAGAACGGATCGTCGTACGAATCAAGAAAATATAGAAACTTACTTGACCCTAGCCAGACCTGTCAACTAGAATTAGAGTTATCATAAGAAGAGCTTAACCCTAAAGCCATCAAAGGTTTGATCTTTCAAGATTGAAGCTTGAAGAGACCAAGTTCTTCGTAAAGAAGAAAAAAAGAGGAAGACCTCACAAACACACAAGTTTATTTCAAAATTCAATTCCCCTCTAATGAGGACTTAGACTTGTTTAAATAGGAAAAAATGAGGTTAACTCTAAAACAATGTAAAATGACAAAATAACCATGAAAAATGGTAAAAATTAGGGTTTGGAATCGAAATGGTAGTGGAGCGCATGACAGGCGCGTTGGGCTTGGTAGGCGAGCATGTTGGGTTGGGCCACGAGCGCGCAAGGCTAGACCGCGGGAGCTTGGAGGAACGAGCCCAAGCGGCGTTGGCGGGCTGGGCAGGGTGCACGAGGGTAGGCGCTCTATCTGGTTGTGTCGGATCGGGCGTGGAAGGCTTACAGGGAGCGGTGACTGGCGCGGGATGGGTATGGTGACAAGGTGCAATGATGAGGTGCGAGAGGGCAGCAATGGGCATTTTATCAAGGGGGCCGGGTCGGTGCAGGTGGCAGACGTGGCGCTCTGATGGGGTGCACTGATGGGGCGTGCTGACTAGCATAGATATTGTGGGATGTGCGCAGTGACTGGGCATGTGACGGGGATCGGGTCGTGAGACGATAGGCACGCTATTGGGTCGTTGTGCTGGATTGGGTTAGTGCACTGGTGCATGAGCGAAATAGGTCACGTACTGTGCGCGGGTGCTGGGTTGCACGCTGGGCCACTAACTGGATGCGCGCAATGCGCATACTGTAGGTGGGCATTTGGGCCTTTTGGAAAAATAGCCTCCTTTTGCATCCTTTAACTTGGGCCTCCTCTACTATCCCCTCTGCAATGCTTAACAAGCTCTTCAAGGCTTTTGGATCATGGCTTTTGGGCCCCCTCTTTTGGAATTTTTTCACAAAAAGTTTTTGTTTTTTCTTATCTTTCTTTATCCTTGTTTTTGTCTTTGGGTTTCTTACGCCTCCTAATGGATCTGGGCCTTTATAGCTTTCTCGGATTACATCATTCCTCCCTTCTTTGAGAAGATTCATCCACAAATCACCTACATCATACAACAAAAAGTTAGTAATATTTAAAGAAAATTTAACCTTACCATTTCAGCTTGGTATGACAATTTGATTATCATTGAGGTGCTTCAAGGCTTGTAATGGCTCATCTCCTTGTGATTGATTGGCAAATTTTTCCTTTGGATGTAAATTCTTAAAAACTTAACCTCTTTCCTTTCCATCAGAATTAACAAACTCATTAGTAGGTAAAGGTAAAAAGTCAATTGGAATTACCATATTGAATCCATAAACAATTTCTAATGATGAGTAATAGGTAATAGAATGAACGATCTTATTATATGTATACTCATCATGTTGTAAACACTTCTTCAATTCATCTTATAATTGAATTTCTCTTAAAATAATAAAAATTAAATATAAGCATTCAACATATGATTTCACAATTTTTCCATAAAACTTAACCATCATCCATGCATCTAATTGCAATTTGCCCAATAAAATATTTAAGCACAAAATCTATCATTATCATAAGAATGTAGAAACAATAAATAATCCATAAAACATGAATATCCATTCATATAAAAAAACAAGTCATCCATATAATCCATGTTTATCTTTAAACACAATTTTCCAATATTCATCTTTCAAATCAAACTTGAAAATTATGTTTGCTCCATATAGTTCATTAATTAACAATTTATAAGGATAATTGTAATGCCCCATATTCTTAAAACCATTCTTATTTAAAATATGTGGAATAAAATTTTTGCTTAATTTATTCAAAACATGAAAACACATAAGAGTTTATTTAAGCGGAAGTAGTTATAAAACATAGTTTAAAAACCCAATATTACAAACATTTATTCAATCCCAAATACCCAATATGCTGTGAGCCATAACCAAATAAGGTCGAACCCAACCGATAACCCAAGGGATCATCCTGAAATATCTCCTCATTAGCTTGTATATTAAAGTCATCATCACCTACATCACGGGAACAAACAATGAGCCTAAGGCCCAACAAGAATAAAAAAAATGCGAATGTTGTGCATGTCATACGATGCAATTACAGAAAAAACCATATCGTTTCTATTAAGCGAAAGTGTCAGATACTTCTAGTGGTCATGTGGCTAAACCGTCACTCCAGTGAGGAGTTACATCCATTAGGGGTGTCCTCATCATATCCATCACTGATCACTTTTGTTAAAAAAATTGGGGATTTAGTACAGGAAATGAATGAACCCTATATTCCATATGGCTAAACAGTAACTCACCGCTTCCTACGTGAGAGTAGGTACTCCATTAGGAGTGTCACCACCAATTGAAAGACATAAATCTCTCAAACCCCCACATGCCTATTTACATATATTAGGTATGTCATATAAGGTGAATAGTTTTATAAGGACTAACAATGATATATAAATGGCATATCATAGATCATAGAATATCATTAGAATATAACAAGCGTAATTTATTAGTTATTCATTTTAACAATAATCCTTTTAGTTAGTTTTTGTGACCAACCAAGTTTCACAACAATATTTAAAACAATAGAAAATAACAACCAACCCGTGATGTAGGATCTCCTCTGGTCAACTATACTCAGATTCATTCCTTGGTAAAAGTCTCCTTCGTGTTACCCTTTGTTGACGTTATCACCTTCACAATAACATTTACTAATTAAAATGCATTATTTATAATTTTGTTTATTTCATAAATCGTGGATAGTACCGATCAAAATATTTCCAGGAAAGACTGACGGTTCTTGACAGATCACTTAGAACTAGTCTACTTAGACAGAATATTCATTCTAAATAAATTCCCAGGAAAGGCTGGTGGGTCACAACGGATACACTTAAATACTAGTCTGCTTAGATAGAACTTATTTGTATAGTACAATTACACCACTACAATTAATTGTGATAATAATAATAGTATATTTTTATTTCTAAGTAACATGCTATAATAATGCTATTATATTTTAATTTACCATTTCTAATTTATTTTGGTGAAAATAACGATAATATATTTAATTTAGCATTTCAATATAATTTTGGTGATAATAACGGTAATATATTAAATTCAATATTTCTAAAATAATATAACAATATTAACTAAAACTATCAACTAAATAACTTAAGGAGGTTAGGGAATTGTTACTGAAGTTTCTAGACCACCCGCGTATTTTTCCTCCGTCGGAAACTCCTCCAAAAACCAGAATAACAAATCTGCCCCAAAACTTCAGAATCTAGAACTCCCACAATTTCACTCAAAAACTCACAACTCACACACTCTAGAACTTGCTCCTTCAGCTGGTGTGAGGTTCACAATGGAGAGAAGCCTATTTATAGGAAATTTGAGGGAGAAATGGTGGGTGATGATTGAATGAGTTTGGTTGATTAATAGACAAATTAGGTTTGTTTACGGTATTTCATGGAAATTAGGTCATCCATGATGATTTCCCATGTTCTCCTTTGAGTTCAGTCACAATCCATGCAACTGGTCTGACCATTCCGACCGCAATAACTACAAAAAAAATGTGACCAGTTCCATTAAAAAACACATTTCTCACATTTTCATGTTAGACTGGTAGCATCCCATTATGCAACTGGTCGCCACATTGCAACCGGACCAACGTGAAAATGATGCAACCGGTCCAATGTACAAATTGACAAATTTTCTTTTTCTTGAAACATCGTCGTATTCTTCCAATTTATTTCTTTTTAATTCAATTATTTCTAACTTATTTCTTCTTCCAATATTTTTCCACAAATCAACTTAATAATTCTCTAATTTTTCAATCAATATTCAACGTTCAATTCGTCTAATATATACTTAAATAATTCCCGATTACTTTTTTCTAGTTCCAATATGGGAAATTCAGGTAACACAATTTAACAAAAAATTATTCTAAAATTTCCAAAATTTATTATGATAAATTTTGAGTCTAATAAAATTGAGGGTATTACATTCCTCCCTTCTTATTGAAATTTTGTCCTGGAAATTTAATTTAACAGTTCGGGATATTTAGCTACCATATCGTCTTTCCTTTCCCATGTAGCTTCTTCTTCGTCGACCTGATTTTGCCACAATATTTTGACGAGTGAAATCTCTTTATTTCATAATTTCTTTATTCGAGAATCTAGAATCCTAACTGGCTTCTCCTCGTAATTCAGGTTAGTTCGAACTTCGATTTGGTCATGAGATGTTAGTTGATTGGTAATCCCAAGACATTTCTTTAACATGGTTATGTGAAATACATTGTGCGCCCCTGCCATAGTATCCGGTAGTTGTAATTTATACGCCACTTTACTGATTCTTTCCAAAATCTCAAAGGGCCCAATATATCGCGGATTGAGTTTTCCTTTTCGTCAAAAATGCATAACACTCTTAAATGGTGACAATTTTAGAAACACCTGATCCCCAACATTAAATTCCAAGCCTCGACGGTGGTTATCAGCGTAGTTTTTCTTGCGACTTTTGGCAGCCAGCATTTTTTATTAGATAAGGGCCACAGATGCGGACGTCTGTTTAATTAGGTTAGGCCCATAATACTCAGCATCACCGACTTCACTCCAGGAGAGAGGGGACCTGCACTTCTTGTCGTACAATGCCTCGTAGGGTACCATACCAATTGTTGCTTGGAAGCTTTTGTTTTAAGCAAATTCAATCAATGACAGTTTCTTTCCCCAACTGATTTGAAATTCAAGGACACATGCACGTAACATGTCTTCCAATATCTGAATCGTCCTTTCACCTTGGCCACTAGTCTGATGGTGGAAGGCTATACTAAACTTTAATTCCATCCTGAGCTTTATTAAGGCTTTTCCAGAACATCAAGATGAATCTTTGATCTCAATCAGATACGATAAAGACTAGAACACCAAGCAATCGTACAATCTCTTCAACATATAGATTTGCAAACTGATTCATTTTGTAGGTCATTTGTACTGGTAGAAAGTGAGCAACCTTTGTCAATATGTCGATAATCACCCATATCACATCATGCCCTTTTACATTTTTTTGTAATCCAGTGACGAAATTCATCATAATATGCTCCCATTTCCATTCAGGTATAGGTAATGGTTGAAGAATTCCACCAGGTAGTTGATGTTCAGCTTTCACTTGTTGACATACTTGGCAACGAGCAACATAAAAATGCAATATCCATCTTTATTCTCGGCCAATAGTAGTGAGCCTTGAGATATTTATACATTTTATTACCTCTGGGATGGATGGAAAGACTGGAAGAATGAGCTTCTTTCATAATTGCTATGCGCAAAAGTGATTCAGGTACATATCACCTGTTCTTATATTTCACAATCCCATTAGTTGATAACGAATAGTCTTGAAATTCTTGGGTACATATCACTTATTCTTATATTTCACAATCCCATCAGCTGATAAAGAATAGTCTTGAAATTCATGCAAAGTCGGGTTTAGTTTGAAATCCTCACACTGAATGTCCCCTTATTGTGCTTCCTTAATTCTTTCGAGTATGGATGGTTTTAGTGTTAGGGCCGCCAAAAAATCTGCCAATTAAGCAAGAGCTAATTGTACATCTAACTCTTGTATATCTTTCTATAAACCCGCAAGCATCTTTTCTCATATAATGCTCATCAAAGAAACTTTTCTACTTAAAGCATGTGCCACCACATTTGCTTTTCCAGGATGGTATTTGCTTTCGCAGTCATAGTCTTTAACGAATTCTTGCCATCACCGCTGCCTCATATTCAGTTCCTTTTGTGTAAATATATACTTCAGACTCTTATGATCCGTGCAAATCTCACATCGTTGTCCATAAAGATAATGTCTCCAAATTTTTAGGGTGAAGAACACAACTGCAAGCTCGAGATCATGAGTAGGATTGTTATTCTCATGTTGTTTAAGCTATCTCGAGGCATAGGCTATCACCTTCCCATTTTGCATCAGAACCCCACCGAGTCCATTCTTGGATGCATTGCAATAGATACAGAAATTACCCTCTTCAACCAATAGAGTCAATGCAGGGGCGGACGTCAACCGATGTTTTAACTCTTGAAAACTTTTTGCGTATTCGTTAGACCACCAGAATCTCACATTCTTGTTAGTCAAACTGGTGAAAGGCAGAGCAATCATTGAGAAGCTGCTGATGAAATGTTTATAATATCCCACCAATCCAAGGAAACTTCGAACATCGCTAACATTTCATGGTTGTACCCAATCCATAATGGCCTGAATCTTTACTGGATCAATAGCGATACCATTTTTAGAGATAACATGACCAAGGAAAGTAACTTCCTTAAGCCAAAACTCACACTTGAAAAATTTTGCATAAAGTTGGTGTTGTTCCAGAATAGATAGAGCAATCTTCAAGTGTTCACGGTGCTCATCTTCTGACTTAGAATATACAAGAATATCATCGATGAAAACGATAATAAATTTATCAAGATGGTCCTTGAATATTCGGTTCATCAAATCCATGAAAGCAGCAAGGGCATTGGTTAGTCCGAAAGACATTACCAGAAATTCGTAATGTCCATATCTGGTTCAAAATGTTGTCTTAGGTATATCTTTGGGTTTAACCCTTAACTCATAATATCCAAAGCGGAGTTCAATCTTCGAAAATATGCACGCCCCGTGAAGCTGATAAAATAGATCATCAATACGTGGTAGAGGATATCGGTTCTTGATCGTTACTTTATTCAACTCACGATAATCCACACACATACGTAATGATCTATATTTCTTTTTCACAAATAGTACCGGAGCTCTCCAAGGTGAGAAACTTGGGCGGATGAATCCTTTCTTGATCAATTCTTCAAGCTGAGTCTTTAATTCTCTTAACTCAGCAGGTGCCATTCGGTACAAATTCTTCGAAATTGGTTCTGTACCAAGATGCAAGTCTATTACAAATTTGATCTCTTTATCAGGTGGCAGTCCAGGGAGATCATCCAGAAAAACTCTCGAAAAGTCTTGAACCACCATAACATCCTCGACTTTTGCTTCTGTCTTGACAGAGGTGTTCATAATATTTACGATAAATCCCTCACATCCATGCTTCATTAGTTGGTCTGCCATGAGTACAGATATAATTGCCAATTTGCCTTTTTCTTTGATTCCATAGAAGATATGTGGTTCACTATCAATATGATGGAAATAGACTTCTCATTTTGCATAATTTACGGTCGCCTAATTTTGAGTCAACCAGTCCATACCAAGAATAATATCAAATCCATTGGTATTAATAACTATTAAATTGGCACGGAATTATCGACCATTAATTTGAACTGTATAATCCTTTAGGATACCACTTCCAGTCATATAATCCCCAGAAGGTACGAGCACTCTATACCCATTTTTAGAAATACCTGGGGAACAATTTGCCTTTTTACATAATTTGTTTGACACAAACGAATGAGTAGCTCTAGTATCAAATAAAGTATATGCAGCTACATTATTAATATACGTAGCAGGTAGATGATGAGGAAAATTTTTATTGATTTAAGTGCCAAAATTTTTAAGGGTATGGGGAGCAATGTAATTTCATATAAATGTTCAATAAATATTATAACAATTTTATATACCTGATATGACTGCTTGTAATTCATCCTCTTCTTCGTTTCCATATAACTAGAATACGCGTGGAGCCACACTGCCTGGCCTACTAGTCGCCGTTGGACAATGCCGTGAAATGTGTCCGGTCTTACCACATTTGAAACCTTCTCCATTGCCTGCCCTACATGGCCCAGAATGATTTTTTCGACATAAAGGGCAAGAGCTAGGTGTAGTAGTAGTTGCTTCAATCACAGGGTGCTTGTCACTCCCCTGTTGCATGTAGTTCCCTGGTGGCCTCTTTATTCCTCGATTTGATAGTGGAATATTATGTTGTTGAATTCCCGAATTGTTTCGCACAATCCACTGACTAAACTCCTATTGTCTGATGGTAATTGTTTCCACTTCTTTAGCATCTACTGCTCGAGCAATGATCTGCGAATAAGGAACACCACGAATACCTGTCAATAGTACACCCCTTAAGATCTCAACCTGGAGTCCTTGTACAAAGTGTTGGACTTTGTGATCATTTTCAGCCAACAAATGTGGCGCAAATTTAGACAAGGATTCAAACTTTCGTATATATTCTGATACGGTTCCTGTATGACGTATTCGCATAAACTCCATCATCTTCTGATTCTGGACTGTGAAACTAAAGTATTTTTCGTTGAATAATTCTTTAAAGTCTTTCCATGTAAACGTCTCCATGTTCAGTGTTGGTTTCATAGATTCCCACCAAAACTATGCGTCGTAGATTAGTAAATATGTTGCACACCTCACTTTTTCATGCTCTTGGATACCCATGTATTCAAACATATTCTCTAAGGAGCATATCCACTCTTCCGCTCATGTAATATCAAAAATATTACCCTCGAAGGTAGGAGGTTTTAACCTATGAAATCTATCCCAACCAGATATAGCTGCTAGTACCACAATAGCACGGTTGTTTCCATTTCTATTGCCGATTTCATGTCCCATAAATTGTCCCATGAATTGGGCCTGTTGCTCCATGAATTGAGATTGACATTCCATTACATTGGCTATACAATTAAGGACCTCATCTCTCTCATTAGGGGCTAGGATATTGTTTCTTCCTCTTCGTGTCATTTCCTAATGTTGTCTACAGTTAAATTAAAGGATAATGAAATTAACTAAATAACCAAATTTAAAGCAAAATTTAAACTTACAGTCAGAGGAGTATTTCACAATGAACCTTGTGTTATCAGCAGTCTACAGAACCGATGTTAACCTGGTTATGCTCTGATACCAATTGTAATGCCCCATATTCTTAAAACAATTTTTATTTAAAATATGTAGAATAAAATTTTTGCTTAATTTATTCAAAACATGAAAACACATCAGAGTTTATTTAAGCAAAAGTAGTTATAAAACATAGTTTAAAAACCCAATATTACAAACATTTATTCAAACCCAAATACCCAACACGCTGTGAGCCATAACCAAATTAGGTCGAACCTAGCTGATAACCCAAGGGATCATCCTAAAATATCTCCTCATTAGCTTGTATATTAAAGTCATCATCACCTACATCACGGGAACAAACAATGAGCCAAAGGCCCAGTAAGAATCAAAATAGAATGTGAATACTGTGCATGTCATACGATGCAATTACAAAAAGAACCGTATCGTTTTTGTTAAGCGAAAGTGTCGGATACTTCTAGTGGTCATGTGGCTAAACCGTCACTCTGATGAGGAGTTACATCCATTAGGGGTGTCCTCGCCATGTCCATCACTGATCACTTTTGTTAAAAACATTGGGGATTTAGTACAACAAAATGAATGAACCCTAGATTCCATGTGGCTAAACAGTACTTCACCGCTCCCTACGTGAGTGTAGGTACTCCATTAGGGGTGTCACCACCAATGGAAAGACATTAATCTCTCGAACCCCCATATGCTTATTTACATATATTAGGTATGTCATAAAAGATGAACAGTTTTATAAGCCCTAACGATGATGTATAAATGGCACATCATAGATCACAAAATAGCATCAGAATATAACAAGCATAATTTATTAGTTATTCATTTTAACAACAATCCTTTTAGTTAGTTTTTGTGACAAACCAAGTTTCACAACAATATTTTAAACAATAGAAAATAACAACAAACCCGTGATGTAGAACCTTCTCTGGTCAACTATACTCAGCTTCTTACCTTGGTCAAAGTCTCCTTTGTGTTCTCCTTTGTTGACGTTATCACCTTCACAATAACATTTACTAATTAAAATCCATTATTTATTATTTTGTTTATTTCATAAATCGTGGATAGTACCGATCAAAATATTCCTAGGAAAGACTAGCGGTTCTTGATAGATCACTTAGAACCAGTTTCCTTAGATAGAATATTCGTTCCAAATAAATTCCCAAGAAAGGCTGGTGGGTCACAACGGATCCACTTAAATACCAATCTCCTTAGAAAAAATTTATTTACACAGTACAATTACACCACTACAATTAATTGTGATAATAATGATAGTATATTTTTATTTCTAAGTAACATGACGATAATAACGCTATTATATTTTAATTTACCATTTCTAATTTACTTTGGTGATAATAACGATAATATATTTAATTTAGCGTTTCAATATAATTTTGGTGATATTAACAGTAATATATTAAATTCAATATTTCTAAAATAATATAATGATAATAACAATATTAACTAAAACTATCAACTAAATAACTTAAGGAGGTTAGGGAATTGTTACCGAAGTTTCTAGACCAATCGCATATTTTTCCTTCGTTGGAAACTCCTTCAAAAACCAGAATAACATATCTGCCCTGAACTTCAGAGTCCAGAACTCTTACAATTTCACTCAAAAAATCACAACTCACACACTCTAAAACTTGCTCCTTCAGCTAGTGTGAGTTTCACAATGGAGAGAAGCCTATTTATAGGCAATTTGAGGGAGAAATGGTGGGTGAGGATTGAATGAGTTTGATCGATTAAAGGACAAATTATGTCTGTTTATGGTATTTCACGGAAATTAGGTCATCCATGACGATTTCCCACATTATTCTTTGAGTCCAATTGCAACCCATGCAACCAGTCCGATCATTCTGACCGCAATAACTACGAAAAAATGAGACCGATTCCATTGAAAAAAAATTTCTCACATTTTCATGTTAGATCGGTAACATCCCGCTATGCAACAGTTCGCCACATTGCAACTGGACCATCGTGAAAACCATACAACTGGTCCAACGTGCAAATTGACAAATTTTCTTTTTCTTCAAACGTCACCGTATTCTTCCAATTTATTTCCTTTTAATTCAATTATTTCAAACTTATTTCTTCTTCCAATATTTTTCCACAATTCAACTTAATAATTCTCTAGTTTTTCAATCAATATTCAACGTTTAATTCCTCAAATATATACTTAAATAATTCTTGATTATTTTTGTCTAATTCCAATACTAGAAATTCGGGTAATACAATTTAACAAAAAATTATTCTAAAATTTCCAAAATTCATTATGATAAATTTTGAGTCTAATAAAATTGAGTGTATTACAATAATACTTAGGAACAAAACATGTATGCTTCTCAAATAATAATCCTTTATGCATATACAAATTGAAACATGCAATCATTCCATAATCCATCCAAAACTTTCTATAAAAATTTATACATGCATCTTTATCACAATTCCTCAAAAATCTTCTAAAACCAAAGTTTTGATCATGTAAACTCTTACTAAATTCAGATTTCAATAATTTAGTTTGAAGAGAAATGACAAACCTTTTTGACATTGGTTTGGCAATCAAAATGTCCTTACATTTTTTGGATTGGATGTCCTTCGAGAACTTCTTGTTGTGATTCATCCAATTTGCTTGTTCCTCTTTTAATTTTTTCTTGATAATCCTGCAAAATATGTGAGACAAACACTAGAAAAGAAGTTAGTTTAATGGAGGAGAAAAAAACATTTTTACATAAAAGGAAATTCACCTCACTATTTTTCTCACAATTTTTATTCACTCTAATTTCCTTCTCTTCTTTTTCTCCCTTGGATTTTACCTCCTCTCCTCCTATTTTTTTCTCCGTCTCTCTCTCAGATTTTACTCTGTCTTCCTCCAAATTATTTTTCTTGCTCATTGCCTTTTTTACTCACTTTAATTTTGGCTTTTCTCTTTATGACTCTTTTGACTCCTTTTTCATCTTCACCTTTTTCCTTCATTAATTCTCCAACTCCCTCAGTTTGTTCGACTCCTTCAAATTC
The DNA here is from genome assembly GCA_022433065.1 of Begonia loranthoides. Classification (NCBI taxonomy): domain Eukaryota; kingdom Viridiplantae; phylum Streptophyta; class Magnoliopsida; order Cucurbitales; family Begoniaceae; genus Begonia; species Begonia loranthoides. The sequence continues at coordinate 23,952,972 of CM039481.1, forward strand.
AAAATTTTCCTCTTTTGTTTTGGCGTAATTTTGAAAATCCTTGGCAAGTCTTGCAATTTGTTGTTCCACTTTGTCGCTTTCTTTTCCTTTAGCATCACGATAATCTTGTTTTTTTCTCAAGTTCTCCCTTTTCAGCCAACTTATCGTCTTGTTTGAGATGGCACCCTTGACTTACTTTATTTGGATCATAAATCACTTCTTTAGAACTTGATGTTGCTGTGGTGATTGGTTTCTCCTTCCAACAAGATTCCAAAAGTTTGTCAAAATTGACTTGTGATTGCCGACTTAATTCCCTATAATAGTGTAAAGGGACAAACCTCTTTTTCATGATGACCCGCAAATTTTTCCAAGTTCGAATTTGTGGGTCTCCATACCTCCTTTGATTTCTTAACAATTGTTCCCACAATAAGCTAGCGTAATCCGTGAACTTTAAAGTGACCAACTTGATCTTCTCCTTTTTCGAGTAATTTTGATATCCAAATGCGAGATCCACTTTTTTCTCCCATTCTAGATACATCTCCGGATCGCTTCTTCCTTGAAAAGGTGGTATATTGACCTTTATGTTGCTCAAACTATCATTCACATGGAAATCTCTTTCAAAACTTCTCCTTTATCGGCCATGTGTTGGTGTTGGTATTTCCCAATGGTCCATCCTTTGGTTTAGGGCTTGAAATTGGCCTTCCATATCCCTCATAAACATTCGTAAGTCAACGTGTGTATTTTCTCTACTTCCCCTCAAGTTGTTAGATCAATAAGTATAAAGAAAGTAGATGAGAAGAAGAGATTACAATAATTGCAATAAAAAGGAAATATTGCAAAAAGAATGAAATAAAATTACAAAAAAAAAATTTTACTTACGGAATTGAAGTGCGGTAACATAAATGTGGTAAGTAAATTGCAGAAAGATAAATTGCAGAAATGGTAAATTGCAGAAAAGTAAATTGAGGAAAGGTAAATGATAATAAAACTAAAGTCCTTTCTCGCTCACTCACGTGTTTCACTCAATTAATGTTCACTCACACTCGTGTTGAATGGCTTTTATAATAATAGGTTAACACTCTTTCCTTTTACCACTCGATGCCCGCTTTTAAGTCTTTATGTAACAACTCAATCAAAGAACAAAAGTGATGTTCAATCAAGCAAAAACTAAAAAAGTCAAAACTTTTCAAACTTTAATTTCAATTTTCCCCAAGTTTGATTAAAAACCAAGCTACTCAAACTACTTATTGTGATTAACTAGCATAAGAAGCAATACCTTGAATTTGGGATAAGGTATTGAACAACTTTCCCAAAAAGGAAATTTTTTCCTGAAAATTTATGAAGAGTGACAGAAATAGACCAGAGATTAGATATTTAAATTGTACTCTTTGAGATGTTTTCAACAAGGTATTTTCAAATTTTTTGGGACTAGGCCTTCCCTTATTTTTTGGATTTTTGAAATTTTGGAAAATGGCTCCCTTTTTTATTTTTGAAGAATAATCGCAACTTTTTTTTTTTTGAATAGGTGATCAAAATGGTCAAAAGATAACTTGATAAATGAATGAAAGAAAGAAAATGACTTTTTTTTTATAAATAATCGAAGAACAAAGAAAGGTAGAAGAAATTGATGACTAAAAAATAAAGATAGCTACTTGAATTCATCGAGCCAATGCTCTGATACCAAATGTTGCGAACCTATGGTATACAAACCCTAGACCCAATAAAAAACGCAAAATTTGAGAATGAATCATCGTAGGAATCAAGAAAATGAAGAAAGTAACTTGACCCTAGCCAAACTTGTCGACTAGAACCAGAGTTATCAGAAGAGAAGCTTGGCCCTAACCAAACCGGTTGGTTGAACAAAAGCTATCAAAGGTTTGATCTTTCAAGATTGAAGCTTAAAGAGACCAAGTTCTTCATAAAGAAGAAAAAGAGAGAAGAACCTCACAAACACACAAGTTTATTTCAAAATTCAATCCCCTTCTAATGAGGCCTTACACTTGTTTAAATAGGCAAAAATTAGGTTAACCCTAAAACAATGCTAAATGACCAAAATAGCCAAGAAAAATGGTAAAAATTAGGGTTTGGAATCGAAGTGGCGGCTGAGTGCACAGCAGGCGCGCTGGTCCTGGCTAGCGTGCACGTTGGGCTGAGCTGTGAGAGCTCTGGGTTGGGCCGCATGCACTGTGTGGAAAGGGAGCGGGCGGCGCTGGCGGGCTGGGCTGGGTGCACGGGGGTCGGGAGCAGACAGGTGCGCTCGGGCATGCGCGCTGTCATGCTGTGTCGGATCAGGTGAGAGAGGCTTATGAGGCTCAGTGACGAGACGCAGTGACTAGAGCAAGATTTGCGGGATGCGCACTGTGATGAGGCATGATGACGAGACGCTGGTGGTTAGCGATGGGTGTGTTGTCGGGAGGATCAGTCGGGCGCGGGTGGCAGACATTGTGCTCTGACGGGGCGTGTTGACTTGCGCAAATATTTGTAGGATGCGCGCATTGACTGGGTTTGTGACGGGGTGTTGGCCGGTAGACGATGGGCCTGCTGCCAGGCTGCTTTGGTGGATTGAGTTGGCATGCTGGTGCACTGGCGGAATGGGTCGCGTGCTGTCTGCAGGCGCTGGGCTACGTGCTGGGATGCTGACTAGATACGCGCGCTGCATAGACTGCAAGTGGGCATTCGGGCCTTTTGGAAAAATAGCCTCCTTTTGCCTCCTCTACTATGCCCTCTCCATTGCTTAGCAAGCTCTTCAAGGCTTTTGGATCATGGCTTTTCGGCCCTATCTTTTGGACTTCTTCCACAAAAAGTTTTCGGTTTTTCTTCACTTTCTTTATCCTTGTTTTTGTCTTTGGGTTTCTTAGGCCTCCTAATGGATCTTAGCCTTTGTAGGTTTCCTGGATCACATCAAGTTGTCATTCTTTTAAAGAATGATTTATTCTTCTGCTATGAAATGATTTAAAGTCTTCGTCTATAGGTTAAGAAAAAGGATTTTATAAATATCATCTTCCGCTATTAATAACGATTTAAGTAACGTGTTTAAGAAAAGGGTTTTTAACGATTAGGTTTTAAGAAAAGAATTTTCATTTCATCTTGAAAGGTTTTAATAAATATTTTAGTTGTTATATAAAAGTTTTAAATTTCACGAGATTTTTAAAGGTAAGAAAAAATGGGTCGTTACAGCTGGTATTAGAGCGCCCGGAGTTTTAAAGTTGGATTCGTAGACTGCCTACCAACACAAGCTTCGACGTGGAAATACTCCATCAACTGCAAGTAAGTTACTAAATTTATTTTTCCTAAGTTATAAATTATTTTATTCTGCAATGTAAGGTATCATGGCTAGAGGACAACAAACAATTTGGCAAGAAAGAGATGCAAGTGTTGTGGATGAGACGATCAACCGATTGACTGTATTAGTGGAGCGGCAATCTCATTAGTTGGTACGACAGTCTCAAAACTTGGAGAAGCTCATGAAAATTATTACACGAGGAAATGAACAAGTTACGGAGCAACGAGTGGTTGAGCAACGAGATGTAAGCTGGGAGAAATTACAATGACTATACCACCTCAGTTAGATGGAGATGCTATTGACCTAGACAGTGCAGAAGAATGGATTAAGACTTTGGGGGACATGTTTGCATATGCCAAGATAAAAGAAGAGGAAAGGGTAGCATGTGTCATGTTTATAATGGTTAAGGATGCGAGATTTTGGTGGGACTCAATCAAGATAACCATGAACGTGGCTGTAATGACGTGGACGGAGTTCAAGAAGATTTTCTACAACAAGTATTTCAACCGCTCAACGAGGATGAGGAAATTGGTGGAATTTACTCAGTTACGACAAGAAAGATCAGTTTCAAAATATGTGTGCAAGTTTGAGGCGTTATCACAATTTTCCTCGCATCTGGTGAGCAATAATGAGCATAAGGTACACCACTTTGTGCAAAAACTTAAGACGAAAATTCATGAAGGTGTCCTTTGTAGACATTGAAGAAATTGAGGATCGGATTTTGAAGCAGGACGACTCTATTGCAAGATTTCAGCTACACGCATGTGAAGGAGCAGGCACATCTGGTGGAATTAAGAGGACACTTGACAATGAAGATCAGTATACAAAGGACAAGTAGGCACGAAATGACTCAGATACTACATTGGTTAAGGTTCTTCATGTTGGATCATGTTCAAATTGTCAGAAAAACCACTTTGGGGAGTGTAAAGTCGGTACCAGACAGTGTTTTAAGTGCGGCGAGATTGGACATTTGGTTAAGAATTGTCCAATGTTGGGATGGAAAACAGAAAAAAGTTGTAGCAAAGTAGCTTCGGTCTCTGTGGATGCGAGTGAAAAGTGTGTTTGTGGGTTCAATTGAGTGTATGGCGTGGTACACAATGTTTGTATTTTATTTTGTTGTATCAAATTTTGGATCTAGATTTAGTGTTTGGAACCATTAAGAATGTAATGCAATTGTTATTTATGCAAGTTTCATTTGGGCATAGTTGTGTTTTGATGGTTGAGTTAATGAAAGCGTTTACGTTGAGCAAATTTCGAGGACGAAATTATAAGAAGGGAGGAATGTAATGCCCCAACTTTTCTTAATGAGATTTAATGAGGATAATTGGAAAGTAATTGGTGGGATTAGTTGGAGTTAGAAATTAAGAGAGTAATTAGAGGGGGATTATATGAAGAATTGAAATAAAGGAAATTAAGGGGAGAAATATAGATTGAACCGATTTGGTTCGGCTCGGTCTGGAAATAAATGGGTGGTCAGTTTTTAGCTAAAAGGAGAAAAGAAAGTGAGATTAATTTGAATTAAAAATTTTAAATGATAATTAAATGGGATTAGTGAAGAATTAAAATAAAAGAAAATCAAAAAGGGGGGAAGGGATAGATGCTGGACAGGTTCAAGCTGGGCCGGTTCACGCTAGTTTGGCCTGGTGTAGTTTAAGAAGAAGAAAGATTAAGGCTGTAGTTTGGTTTTTCATGAAAGGCAGAAGAGAAAGGGGGATGAAAATCTACAGCTGGAGATTGAGAGAGAACGATGGAGAGAGAGGGAGCGACTGAGGGCGAGAGGGATGACTAGAGAGAGGGAGCTCGGGCTCGAGCTCGGGTGTGCTATTCGGCTGACGAACGTGCGGCCGGCAAAGAAGTGGAGTGTTAGGTCAAGGGCCAGGGCTCAGGTTGCGGCATCGTAAGTGGATCAATGCAGTGCCAAGGCGAGGTGAGTCATACTTATTTGGTGCTCTATTGGTTTTGGCTAACTGGTGACGACTGGTAGGGACAGTATGTCGACGGCGAGGAGGCGATGATCGATGCAAAGGAATGGGTAAGGCAGGGGATGGTGGTTCGCGTTGGAACAACTGGTCCGATCTGCATTCCACGTTTGACCAAACCAGTCTTCTTGTGTTCTTGCCTGGTGGGAGACAACGAGGGAGAATCCGTATGACAAAGATATCACTAAAAAATCGGCATCCATCGCCTGGAAGCGCTCGATAACCTAAAGGGTTGTTAAGCGTTTCATTCCTTGTAGTATGCATATAAATATGGGAGAGTTAATACTCTCTACCTTTCTGGTTTTGGAAGAGAGTGATTCTCCTTCGGTGTGCTGCGAAACTTAAGAAATGAGTGAGAATTGGAGTGAAGAGCTCCATGGATGGAGCACTGGCTTCTATGAATGATAGAGTCAAAGAACAAAGGAGCTTTTGGAGAAGAGGTCAAGGGACAAAGTGAATGAGAGAAAAGAGAAGTGGCAATGAAGGAAAAGAAAAAGAAGAAAGATGGAGAAGCAGCTTTCAAGTACTCTGTTATTCTGCATCCTTTTAATGATTGTATGGGTTTTAAGTGAAATTACATTAGAGATAGATGAGAATGTTGGAAAGATGCTGTGATTTATGTTCTCGGTGATATAGCTCTATATTTCCTTTTGTTATCTGTTGGTTGTTGTTGGATAATGCCTCTTCGATTGATGTCAAGTATGGGTATTGTGGGCATATACTCTTTGGGATTTATATTCTATGATGTTGCTGGTTCGACCTCAGATTAGATTGTAGAGATATTATGCATGTATATTGGATTCAATTCATGCACTGTCAGATTAAAGTTAAATGTTCTGCACATTCGATATATGAAGTGTTAGCTCTGTAGATTTGGATGATTTATTTGTTGCCCTTCTTGTTTGATAAAAAGGATCAATAAATGATATGCTCTGTTGGTTGTTGTCGGATAATTGCTGCATTGTTATGCTTTGGAAAATTAGAAGGATTTTATCTAGGTTAATGCTTTCTGTTGGACGTTATACCCTATTGGTTTGGTTTCAGTTCATTATTGGATAAATATATTCTGGATATTGGATTAAGTCATTGTATGTTTGCTTGGTAGCTAAATATTGATGTTTCATGCCCTTTTTGGATATTAATCTTGGGTGTTGGTTTATTCGGGTACCTATTATGTGGGTGGTATGATGTTGGTCCTTGCTGGATGATTTAGATTAATCTATTAGGTTGGGTTATATTAATTAAGTTTGTTTGTTTAGGAACTGTAGTATGTATTGTATAAGAATTAAGGATAGGAAAGACGTTGAGATAAATAAGTTTATGAATTGATTAGATTAATGATTAAATGTTATTGAATTGTGAAGGTGCTAACGAGAGAAGGAAGGGATAACGAATAAGCGTTGAGCTCTTTAAGAAAACGAGGTAAGTGATATGTGTGTGCTTTGGTCCTTAGGGCCCTACAACGGAAGAATAGGATATGCACGTTTTGAGTGATTACTGCTTTAATAAATATTGAGCAGATCTATAGTTTTTTAGCATGTCTATTGTTTTTATAGCGTGTTTACAGCTTTATAGCACGTCTACAGTTTTAATAGCATGTCTACAGTTTTTAATAGTCTGTCTATTGTTTTATAGCATATCTACTGCTTTATCAAACACGTTCTGTGAATTGGATGTTGAGTGTTTATTAGATTGCCTAAAGTATTGTATGCATTCATGAGCATCATGCATCACAGTTTTCAAAAGAATACGAAAATGGTTTTCATGCACGGTTTTGAAAAGGAAACGAAAACAAAAAGAAATACGAATAAACGATTAAGAAAGATAAATAAAAGGGGTTGGTCCATATAAGTAATGCCTGACAACCCAAGTTGTAATCCCTTGGAGTACTTAGTTTTGTGTAAACATTTGGATTAAGAGAAAATGTAATATGTTTGTGTTTTCTTATGAAGAATAAAATGTTGGAATGTTATTATTTATTATTAGGATATAAGGATTTAAAGTAAAAAATAAAAATCAGACGAATTTTGAAGGAAGGAGCTAGCGGTAGATCGCGGCGGTCGATTGCATTTGTAATGTTCGGGGTATTTAATTTCATGTAATTATTGAATTAAGTGAAAATATTAGATATGATGTTTTTGATAAAGTGTTGAAGTGGTTTGGAATTATTGATATATAATTATTTATTGTTAGGAAAATAAGGATTTAAAGTAAATTATGTATTTAAAAATAAAATTGGAAGAATTGTGATGGAAGAAGCTAGCAGTTGATTGGCCACTTCATCGATCGACCGATACGATCAGTCGGTGACACTGAAGGCCAAAATTGACGGATGTTCAACGCACTAGTGGTCGATCACCCTTCAGTTAAAACGATCGACCGCCATTTATTATCACCTTCTGGAATCAATATTCAATCACCAGAAGTGAAAAAACTTTCGACCTTTGACACTCTAGTGAGTGTCCCACGCCTTCCTTCTTGACTTCTCACTTTCAAAAAGAGATTGAAAGGTCATCAGGAGTGTTGTATATATATATAGCATGAGTGTTGCAAGTTTGTCCTTTGGTGAAAAACTGGTGAGAGAGAGAGAGTTTCTGTGAGTTGCCTTTGATGCTGAAGGAGTCTATTCAGCTGTTGGAAGCGAATGAAAGGGACACACAAGGTAAGTTGTATTGCATGTGGTTTGTCCGTAAGGACCTACATTACAAGAGTAGGATTGTTTATCGAATATGATGTTTGTTATTCTTTGCTAGTTATGGTTTATGACATGGTTTTGTTGATGATGTCCATATGTTCTTATTATTTAAACTTGTTGTTACTCTTATTCATCCTCTGTGATGTTTGTCTTTGCTGATAATTCCCTGTTGTGCTATTCTGTGATGGTTTGGGTTACAAAAGATGTTGATAATAATAAACCGAGGACAGTAGCATAAAGATGAATTGGTTATGCAGGATTAGGTTGTTGTTGTTTAGAAGAATTACTCCAGTGACATTCCCCTCAGTTCATATGTGCCTCTGTTTAATTTATCCCCATATTTGAGTGAAAAGAGTTAATCTATTATTGATTTTGTTCAACCTGTTATTAGTCACCTGCGTAGAAATGAGGTTTTACACGATGATTGGCCTCTAGAGTGGATCTATGTGAATAGATTGTTAGTATAATGTTTTACACCACTTTGAATTATTCTTGCCTGTTAGTGAACCTATCCTTGGAGAATAAAACCAATAGATGAATTGATTTCATAAGCTAGATTAATTTATCAACAAATGAATATGAAGATAAAAGAGTGTGTGATCTCTCCTATAGATGTATTTATTTGGTTTAGGAAAATCCTCTGTTTACTAAGTTAACATAGAAGTGTTAGAAATCAACGAAGTGAGTTTTACATGAATTTACCTAGAATAGACATATGCTTGTTATAGTTAAGAGTGTTCTCCAATAATGGGTAAATTCTTCATATGCTCTACGTAAAATTTAGAGTAATCGATAAAATGTTAGTAAAAGCAAGTTTATTGATAAATTATAGTAGTATTATGATTTGTAATATTATTTATGATATTTGAACTGCTATTTGTGACATTCATATAGATATGTTAGTAGGATTGCACGTAATGCATTGCATGGGCTAATAATGAAGATAATAAATGGTGTTTCCTATGTGGGTTTAGAAACTGAAGAGGTTGCACACACGTAGAAAACAACTCGTTTGAGTAAGTTCAGAAACTGTAGAGGTTGTTCTTACTCAACGGGGGGTGAGTTCCGAAACTGTAGAGGTTGCTCTCACCCAAGAGTAAATGAATATAAATGTAAGTGGGATCATTTTTAGTGAGTTCGAAAACTGAAGAGGTTGCTCTCACGTAAAAACAAATCTAAGTGGTGAGTTTGGAAACTGAAGAGGTGTTGCTTTACCCAACTTACAGATATATCAGGCTAATACATGTAGAGTTGTCATAGTGGTTACAGTTGCGTTTCATTTTATATTCCTTGCTAGGCAATAGGCTCATTATTCCTCCTGTGATGTAGGTATGGATTGTGAGCTGATTGAGGTGAACATTGGAGAAGTGTGATGCAATGCAAGCTTGTGTCACCATGTGTGAAATGACCTTGGGGGTTAAGGCTCTAATGAATAAAAGTTATTTTGAATGCATAAAGACTTTGTTATGGATTTAGGTATGGATTGTGAGCCGATTCAGGTGAACATTTGAGAAGTGTGATGCGATGCAAGCTTGTGTCACCATGTGTGAAATGACCTTGGGGGTTAAGGCTCTAATGAATAAAAGTTATTTTGAATGCATAAAGACTTTGTTATGGATTTTAAGTATTTTATTTATATTATTTCTGTAAGACAGTTAAATGTTTTTATTCTGCATAACATACTCTGATGTTTTTCAATTAAGGATATTTTAATGGGCTTTTAAAATGTTAAAAATTTTACGAAAAATTCATAAACGGAAATGGGATGTTACAATTATGGTATTATAGCACAACGAGGTCTAAAGCGGTTATGTAGACTGCTGGTAATGCAAGATTGGTCGCGGCATGCTTCTTTAACTATAAGTACTTTGTTACATTGTTTATTGAGCTAATAATATGAATTGTTCTGTTAGTATAGAATTGATGTGTTAGTGTAAATTGCTTGTAGTTACATAGTTTTATTAGTATTTTGATATATAAAATTGCGTAATAGATAATTAATTAAACCTTTCTTAGAATAATTAGCTTAATGTTTAATTAGAAACGTTATACTCGTAACTATAAAATAATAAAATATAAGTACTCCTTTTTACTTAATAAACCTAAATGCTTCCTAATATACATTCCATATGACAATTAGTTAGCATTTTGAAATAGCTAATATTGGGCAAAAATAATATTATTGTAGGATAATAGAATGGCACAAAGAATTATAGGAAACGTTCAAGGCAATATTGAGATCGATAATGATAACGATAGAAATGAGACTGCTGGATATGAGAACACTATTAGTCAAGAGAATAATGCTCCACGAGGTGGCAGCAATGATGTTCTTGATCGCTTGACAACAATTGTCGAACGTCTTGCAGAAAGGGAAAATGAGAATGAGAATCAATGTCAATTGGTGGTTCTAGTAGAAGCTAGTTAGGAGAAGTTTAGGAGACTTAAACCTCCATGCTTCAATGGGAATATGCCTGATGCCGTAAGTGATGAGGAGTGGATTCAGTCTTTAGAGGACATGTTCAAATACACAAGGATTATGGACACCAAGAAGGTTTCGTGTGCTGCGTACCTGTTGATCCAAGATGCAATGTTCCGATGGGATACAGTTAAGGTGGCAGGCGATGTTCGAGCTTTGACATGGGATCAATTTAAAGAAATCTTCTACGAGAAATATTTCAACCAGACTGTCTGATCGAAGAAGTAATTGGAATTTGTTCTATTGCGCCAAACTAGAGCTGTATCTGAATATGTGAGGAAGTTTCAGGCACTCTCTTGATTTGCGTCACACCTGGTAGCAAACAATTCAGGGGAGTTAAGTTTTTTGGTACTCAGGACGTCCCTTATTGAAAGATTGTCGCTAAGGCATTGGAAGTTAAAGATGCTGAGCTAATGGTGGCCCAGCAGTGTGAGACAAATGAGAAATTTAGGAAGAATGCTCTCAATCAGCAACAAAAGGGCAGACCCATGATGAACAAAGGGACAAAAAACCTTCAAAATATGAAGTACAACAGATGAAGGATAAATGCCAGATGAATGTGACAAACACTGCCCCGTCTAATGTCAGTACTCAACAATCGAATCAATGGATCCAGTGGCGTGGCACCAAGAGTCTTTTCCCTATATGGTGAGGAGGCACCTGAAGTGAAAATGGATGAAATGGCGGGGGATGACTAGCCTGTTATGGTGTGAGGTATGCCTTACTGTCGAAGTCATTACTTAAATTCCTTAGAATGATGGGTAGTTAGTAATGTCATTGCATATTTAGTTGTGTCAGGAATGATTTATGTTAATAATATAGCGGCATATTTTTTATTCGATTCTGGCTCTACTTATTCCTTCATTTCGAAGGGATTTAGTGCAAGGATAAATTGTTTCCCTGAATTAGAAGAAAGTAGTTATCGTGTCCTCTTGCCCTTTGGTGAATACCTAATTACTAATGGAATCCTAAGGGCTTATGCCATAAAAATAAATAATCAAAATTTCTATGGTTATCTGATTGTCATAGACATGAAGGGGTATGACATTATCTTGGGTATTGGTTATCCCAATACCAAGCAATAATCAATTGTAGAAAGCGAGAAGTACATTTTCTTTCCCCTAACGGCAATTAGCATACGTTCATTGGAGTCAAGGAAAAAGGCATATTGACTGTGATCTCTGTGCTTAAGGCTGAACGGTTAATGAGAAATAGAGATGAAGGGTTTCTCGTTAATATATTGGATATGACTGTTGCATCAAAAATGAATATAGAAGAAATTCCCATTACTCAAGACTTTTTGGATGTTTTTCTAGACCAACTTCCTGGATTACCTACAGATCGTGAAATCAAGTTTGTGATTGACCTTCACCCTGGAACGGAACCGATTTCAAAGAATCCATATAGGATGGCCCTAGCTGAATTGAGAGAATTGAAGTTCCAACTTGAGGAGTTAATTAACAATGGATTCATTCATCCTAGATTTTCACGTTGGAGAGTGCCTGTGTTATTTATGAAGAAGAAGGATGGGTCGATGAGGATGTGCATCGATTATCATGAGTTAAATAAAATAACCATAAAGAATCGATACCCTCTATCAAGAATTCACGATTTGTTCGATCAATTACAAGGAGCTTGTGTATTTTCAAAAATTGACATCCGATCCAAATATTCTCAATTGAAAGTTAAACTTGATGACATTCCTATAACTGCGTTCAGGACGCGATATGGACACTATGAGTTTTTAGTTATGTCATTTGGATTAACCAATGCCCCACCGGCATTTATGGATTTAATGAACTGGGTCTTTAGTGAGTGCTTGGACAAATTCGTCATCATATTTATCGATGACATATTAATTTATTCACATTATGAGGAAGAACATAGAGAACATTTGAGGATTTCTCTGTCTATATTGGCAAAGCATAAGTTGTATGCAAAATTCTCTAAATGCAAGTTCTGGTTAAATAAAGTGAGTTTTCTTGGCCACATAATTTCCAAAGAAGGCAATGAAGTAGACCTTGCAAAAATCCAAGCGGTAGTTGATTGGTCACAACTAAGGAATGTGAGGGAAGTAGGAAACTTTCTTGGTTTAGCAGGATACTACAGGAGATTTATAAATAGGTTTTCAAAAATTGCACCACCCTTAATGGGCTTAACAAAGAAAAATGCACGATTTTGGTGGACAGATGAATGCAAGAGTTTTCCAGAGTTGAAATGTCGTCTATCTTTGGCCCCTATCTTGACTCTACCTGATGAAGATGGTAATTTTTGCATCTATTGTAATGCTTCTAAGAATGGATTAGGTGTTGTACTCATGTAGAACGGGAAGGTAGTTGTATACGCCTCTAGACAATTGAAACCATACGAGGAAAATTTTCCCATGCATGATTTGAAACTTACTGCTGTCGTGTTTTCTCTTAAAATTTGGAGACACTACCTGTATGGGCAGTGATGTGAAATCTTTTTGGACCATAAAAGTTTAAAGTACATCTTCACCCAGAAGGAATTGAATATGAGACAACGACGGTGGTTGGAATTGGTGAAGGACTATGACTGTGAAATTAAATATCACCCCAGAAAAGCAAATGTGGTGGTTGATGCCCTTAGTAGACATTATCAGTTATGAACATAGTACATGAAGAAATACCAGATGAAATCTGCTCGAATATTCAAAATCTGAATATGCTGTTGGTAACTACACAATTAGCTACTATTTTATCCACCTTAACATTGAAGCCTTCGTTACTAGAAAGGATTAAAGAGGCTCAAATTGAGGATAAGAAGTGTGAAGATTTTAAATTGAACCCTACTCTTGAGAAATATCAATACTATTCCATCTCCGGCGATGGAATTGTGAAATTTAAGGATAGATGGTATGTACTAGGAAAGTCAGAATTATGATTAACAATCTTAAGTAAAGCTCATTCCTCAAGTTTTTCTATCCACCCCGGTTGTAACAAGATATATAAGGACCTCAAATCACATTACTACTTGCCTGGGATGAAATATGATATTGCACAATATGTCGCTTTGTGTCATGTGTGTCAACAAGTGAAAGCAGAGCACCAAAGATCTGGGGGAATGTTACAACAAATGCCTATACCAGAATGGAAATGGGAGCATGTCACTATGGACTTCGTCTCTGGTCTACCCAAGACTATAAGAGGACATGATGCAATCTAGCTGATTTATGATAGGCTAACCAAGGTTTCTCACTTCTTACCGGTAACTATGACTTATAAGATTGCTCAATTTGTCAAGCTGTATGTTAAAGAGATTGTACGCCTACATGGGGTGCCTGTCTTAATTGTGTCAGACCGAGATCCTAGGTTTACCTCCACATTTTGGAAAAGCTTAAACAAGGCTATGGGTACGGAGTTAAAGTTTAGTACAAATTTTCATCCTAAAACTAACGAACAGAGTGAGTGAACGATTTAAACATTGGAGGACATGTTGCGGGCAAGTGTGTTAGAATTTCTTGTTGGATGGGGAAGAATGCTTCCATTAATAGAATTTGCCCACAACAATAGCTTTCAAGCTAAGTTAGGAATGACACCTTATGAGGCCTTGTATGGATGGAAGTGTAGATATCCTTTACATTGAGATGAGGCTAGGCAAACAGAGTTCTATGGACCAAATATGATACGACAAACTAAGGAATCAGTTGCGATTATTCGTCAAAGGATGTTGGCTGCTAAATTGCAAGAAAAGTTATGCTTATAATCATCGTAGAGAAATGGAAATTGAGGAAGGAGACTTAGTATTCCTTAAAATATCACCATTTAAGGGAGTAGTACGATTTGGGATGAAAGGAAAGTAGAGTCCGCAGTATGTTGGTCTGTTTCTTTTTGCAAAGAGAATAGGGAAAATGGCGTATCAGCTGCTATTGCCAACTGCTTTGAATGGAGTTCATAATGTATTCCATGTATCTATGTCAAGAATGTGCCTAGGGAATCTAGTTCATGTGGAACCCGAGGAACATGTTATTGTTCAACCAAATTTAAGTGATGAGGAAAGAAGAGTATGGATTTTGTGATAGGCTCCAAGAACAAATGGAGAGCCTTAGAGAAATCTGTTTCGGAAAATTAATAATACTCGAACCAACAGCAATGAGATGAATCAAGCTCCAAATATACACGTGAACTAGAGCTGTATTTTGGAGGACATAAACTTAATATATTCAAGAAAGTTGTATCAAAATCCAACTTAAAAAGCACTCTGAATTAGGAGATATATCAATTTCAATAACAACCCGAAATCTGTTTCCACCAATACAGATTTACCAACGCAGATTCAAAACAGAATAACTTGAGCTACATACACCGAATGAAGCTCATTTTGGAGGGGAGCTCACTGACTTAATCTGGAACAAATCACTAGAAGTCATCAAACAGAGACAAATGTCGTAAGGGCCTCAAACAGATACTACAATCAGCGATAACAACAATCCAGCAAAATTACAGATTCAACACCTCAAGAATAATCCGAAAATATCCTTCTACCATCAATAATCTCCAAAGGGCTTCTTCAACACATAACAAACATTTGATCACTAGAACATAGGTTATCCAAGCAGCAAGAAAAGAACATAAAAGAACTTCAAAAAAATCAAGACGAAATACAATGGAGTCCGCGGACCTCTTAGTGAGAGGGGTGACTTTGGGGTTGGCCGAAAACCAACACTCTCCAAGGTTGGAAACTTCTCTTGTCTCCACACCACAATCTTACCTCGAAGATAAGGATTGGAAGAAACAATATCCCAAGGATGCAAGGTTGAGAAGCTTCAAGAGATGCCTTCCTTGGGTGATGGATGAAATCGGCGCTAGGGGGAGGGGGAGGGGGAGGCCGCGGCTAGGTGTTTACCAAAACACAAAAATTGACTTCAATTCAAAACTGGTTTTCATTCAACAAGAAGGGCTTATAAAACCATAAGAGTTTTACAATAAAGGAAAAAGACCAAAATGTCCCTGACTTAAACAAATAGACATGACTTACACAAAATCAATAATCCTAGGTGAGATTTTTAGACTCTGTAAAACGTACATTTGACATACCAAATGAAAGCCGAATATAACGTCCAAGAGCTTGTTGGAAATTTCCTTCTGTTGGCTACAATTCGTATGAAGGACAAAAGTTGAAACAACGTCGTCCTGATTGTCAAAAATCCACTTGAACTGTCGAAGGTCAGAATCTAGGCGGAAATACAGCTCACAATTATTCCCCAAAGATTGTAAAATCTCCATTAGCCCAAATGCCTACTCTAATGATGTTTATTTGATTCAAAAACCTAAAAATTAAATAAAAAAAGTTAGAGAATAAAAGTGCCCCTGGCTCAGGCTCAAGTTCCGGAACTTGGGGCACATCATTTTGGATTCAAGAGTTAAAGACTGAGACACAAAAAGATTCCACTTGTTAAGGTGTTGTGGTAGAATCATACCATTGATGGGGCTACTTGGGAGAGAAAAGATGGAATGGAAGCTAAATACCAAGAATTGTTCTAGTAATTGAAATTATGGGGACAAAATTTTAAATGAGGGGAAGATGTAATGTTCGGGGTATTTAATTTCGTGTAATTATTAAATTAAGTTAAAATATTAGATATTAGTGTTTTTAATAAAGTGTTGAAGTGGTTTGGAATTATACATATATAATTTATTGTTAGGAAAATAATGATTTAAAGTAAATTATGGATTTAAAAATAAAATCAGACGAATTGTGATGGAAGAAGCTGGCGGTCGATCACGGCAGTCGATCAACTACTTCATCAATCGACCCACGTGATCAGCCGGCATTACTAAAGGCAAAAACTGACGGATGTTCAATGCACTGGTGATCGATCACCCTTGAGTTAAAATGATCAACCGACATTTATTATCACCTTCTTGAAGTGATATTCATTCACTAGAAACGGAAAAACTTCTGACCTTTGATGCTCTAGTGAGTGTCCAACGCCTTCCTTCTCAACTTCTCACCTTCAAAAGGAGATTGAAAGGTCATCTGGGTTGTTGTATACATATATATATAGCATGAGTGTTGCAAGTTTTTCCTTCAGTGAAAAACTAGTGAGAGAGAGAGAGTTTCTATGAGTTGCTGTCGATGGTAAAGGAGTTTGTTCAACTGCTGGAAGCGAAGGAAAGGGACACACGAGGTAAGGAATATTGCATGTGGTTTGTCCGTAAGTACCTACATCGCAGGAGTAGGATTGTTTATTGAATATGATGTTCGTTGTTCTCTGCTAGTTATGATATATGACATGGTTTTGTTGATGACGTCCGTCTGTTGTTATTATTTAAATTTGTTGTAACTTTTATTCATCCTTTATGATGTTAGACTTCCCTGATAATTCCCTGTTGTGCTATTTTATGATGGTTTGAGTTACAAAAGATGTTGATAATAATAAACCGAGAATAGTAGCATAAAGATGAATTGGTTCTGCATGATTAGGTTGTTGTTATTTATAGGAATTACTCTAATGACGTTCCCATCTGTTCATATGTCCCTCTGTTTAATTTATCCCCATATTTTGAATGAAAAGAGTTAATCTATTATTTTTTTAGTTCAACCTATTATTGGTTACCTACGTAGAAATGAGGTTTTGCACGATGATTGGCCTCTACAATGGATGTAACAACCCGGTTATTTATTTTCTTTTCTTTAAAGAAATGCGTGCAATTTAAAGCTTTTATAAAATGACTAAAATCTTTATTAAAAGCTTTTAATTTGAAATCAGAGTTCTTTTCTTATAACTGAACTGTTAAAATTCTTTTACTTTTACTCATTACCAAAATCGTTATAAATAGTAGAAAACCATAGTTATAAAAATCTTTTCTTAAAGCATATTGAAAGCGCAAATAATTCAGTTAAGGAATACTAAATAAATTAATACAAGTTAGTTACAAAATGTTTTTCTCTTTTACCTTCTTTAGCCTAAGTAGCCACAAGTCTCACACGTGCAAATTCCTTATCAATTGCTCCCTCATTTGTTCCTTTACAAGTATCAACACCATTACCAAATTGTGAGCGCAAGGCCCAGCAAGAAATGAGATATGCAATATGGTGGATGTGTCATATCCCAGAAATAAATTGAGATGTTATACCCAGATTAATACATTACAAAATATGAGAAGACCAATGAAAGGATCCATAGCAAATAAGATGGACAAAAGCATACATGTTTTATTCTATGAAGTCCAAGTTAAAGACCCATCAAATGGAAAGTCATGGCCCATGGTAGTGTTAGGGATTAAGGAGGGTCCAATGGAGGCCCAAGGAAGGAATGAATTGAATAGAAAAGGGATAAAATTGAAGATGGACCTAAGCAGCCCATGCCCCAGGCCTACTGGGGCGCCACCCAGAAGTCAACTAGCTCGCCGCACAGACAACCATCCTACAGCGCGTCTGTTGACATACGCTCGCTGCCCTATAGCATGCTTACCGACACGTGCGAGCCGCCCGATATCGCACATGCCTGCCTTGACTGTGCACCCGCCAAGGTTGACTGTCGTGCCAGCTGCCTTAACCGCGCGCCCAGCGCCGCCTCCCACGTGCAACATGCTACAAACCTTCACCTAACATTGAATTTTTACATTTTTTACATAATTTATGTAATTTTATAATGTCTCCATGTCCCCTTGAGTTGCCTATAAATAGATGGACAAGATTTCAATGTAAATCACAACTTACAACTTGAAATTTGAGAGCATTTTGTTTTGAGAGTGGTTCTCTTCTTTAGTTTTCTTTGAGGACTTGATCTTCTTCAATTTTTTGCTTAAAGAGATCAAAGCTGATAGCTTTGGTTTAACTAACAAGTGTAGTTTGGGTCAAACTCCTTTCTTTAGTAGTTTCGGTTCTTATCTTTCCATAGATAACGGGTCGAACTCTTAATCCGTTTGAATCTCCAAGGCATCCTATGAACATTCCGTATTGTTGTCAGGTCTCGAATATTTGAGGGTGAAAGGTGGAGGAGGAATGACTCGGGAATTGGGAGAAGTTACCCGGTAGCTCTCGGATTATTGTGGTAATATTCCTATCCTGATAATTAGTGAATAAATATTAGTTTCTCTATTATTATTATTAGAATTTTCACACTTTTTATTATCACATTGTTGTTAAAACGTATTTAAGAAAATAGAGAATGTATAAAAAGGGAAAAATGTGTAAATGAAACATATATGTTTGTTGAACATGAAATTAAGAAAGATAAACAAATAGAAAGTTGTTAAGTAGTAATTAGTAATAAATATAAATACGGGAAATAATATTACATACACATACAGTAAAAAGTAATAAATAGAAATATGATAAGAAGTAATTAATAAACAAGATATACGATAAATGATAATTAATAAATAAGGAATTAGCTGTACCAAAGTTCGGGCGCGGATGGTGCGGAAGAGGAGGAAACAAATTAGTATAATTTTTTGGCACATTTTGGAGACATTTTCTCATCCGAAATCGATTTCGGACGGCTTATCTCATCCGAATTATCGAGAAAATCTATGAAACCTATTTATGTTTTTTCTCTTTCTTCCGATTTCGTGTTTGCCACAACGAATTCTCTCTCCCTTGTTCTCCTGCTGCAACCTCCCGTCTTTCCCTGAGGTGTGGAAGCTTTTCCACGTGGTGTTGTGCCATTGGACCTCTCGTGCTTAATTTGGGTCATGGTCAGTTCCATTTTCTGCAGCTTGGAGCTTATGCCCTTCCCTGCAACTCTCTCTCTTCCGTCTATAAGAGGTAAATTCCTGGATGTTCTCTACTCTGGCAATTGGCATTTGTAAAGTGCATGGGAGTGTTACCTTGCTGGATAATATTGTTGAGTGGAGTGGTGAGCTAAGTGTTGAGTGGTGTGTGAAGTGTTGTTCTGTTTTTCAATCTGTGAAGTGAAGCCAAGGTAAGAAATTATTGTCAAGAAGTTTACTGGTTTGATTATGGACCTCTGGTTTAAGTCAAGTTGGGCATGAAGATGGGATTTATATTTTATTTTGCCTTGTATAGGACTTATTGAGAGTTGGAAGGATAGTGAGTACACATTGGCTGCTGTTTTGTTGCTTTTGGTTGCTGTTATATTTGCATTAAGCTGCTAGAAAATTGAGGTAAGAAATTGGAATACGCAGTTGGCCAGAGGAGACTCTACATTACGGGTTTTGGATGATATTAAATTGTTGTGAAATGATTGGCTTTAATTGATAAGTTCTATTTAAGTTGTTAAAGTTTGGATCTGTTATGTTTTTACCTAAACTGTCAATGTTTGGATTTTGCTTTGAAGTAGTAAGCATGGATTGTGGGTCTTGATAGTGAGAGGCATGAAAATTGGTATTTTGTCATCTGTTAAAAAATATAGATCGTTGAGGTTATCCAATAGCATGGTTTGTTGCTATAAAGTTTGATTGTTGTGAAGCATGATAAGCTAAAATGGGGATGAAGTAAACTATCCTTTTGTTACATAATTACAATCAATGTTATCAAAAATTCTTATCTGTTGTGTCCTTTATTGGAATGAAAATATGATGCACATACTAATGCTGAAGTCTGTATACTATGTTCATCAATTCAAAGTTATATGCGCATAGGGTTAGTCGATTTATAGTTGAACCATGTGAAATGAATTAAAGTTGCTTTCTTACTTGTAACGATTAATGAACGACTCAAAACTTGTGTTGCCTTATTTTAAATTCTTACTCTAGATCTACTTATTATGATAAATTAATGCAGTGTCTTTAAATTGAACTCCCATCTGCAAATGTAATTGAAATGGATGTGTTTCTATTGTGTGTTGTTTCTATGATTTACTTTGTGGCATTCATGCATCATCTTAAGGTTTATGAAACTGTTTACATGCTGTATGTCATTTTAATATATGTAAATAGACATGTGGGGGTTCGAGGGAAATGGGGACGGTTCCTTGTGATGATACCCTTATTGGAGTGCCTACTCCCATTTAGGGGACGGTGAGGTACGGTTAAGTCACATGGACCCTAAGGTTTCCATTTCTCTTGTTCTAAAATCCCCAATGCCTTCAACAAAAGTGTATGGGTACGGTACGTACTGACACCCCTATTGGTGTGTTTCCCCTTCAGTAATACAGTTATGCTACCTGACCAATTGACGTACCCATCACCCCGGTTCACTAACGAGATACGGATCTCCTTTGTAATGCATTGTGCGGTCATGCATATCATTGGCATTGCATTTGAATTCTGATTCTTGCTGGGCTTTAGGCTCATTGTTTTCCCCATAATGTAGGTGACCATTATAATGATGATGGCATACAATTCAAGGAGGAGGCATTCTAGGATGACCCCTCATGTTATCAGCCGATTTGGCCTGTTGGGTGTGGCTCATATGGGATGTGGAATATTGGTATTTTGATAATATGAGTATTTTGGTAACTACATAGTAGTACTATTTTGAATGTTACAAACAATTTGTNNNGGGTATTTTGGTAACTACATAGTAGTACTATTTTGAATGTTACAAACAATTTGTAACCAGGGACTTTTGATAAAACGATGAAAGCTGTGTTTTGTAATTTACATTACCTATTCCACATAGTTAAATTCTGATATGTTTTCCTTCAAATGAATTTCGAACGTTGAACAATTTAAACAAAAATTTTTATGACGGATTTTTAAAATAAGGATAAACAGTTGTAATTTGTCAGGGTGTTACATTTGTGCTAACTGTTTACTGCTTTCATAGAACATTTAGGTTGTTTACATTTTACCAGAAATTGAGCATGTATATAGTATATTGTGCTATTGGTTGTTGGATGTTTATTAGAATTAGGTTCTTTTAATGATATGTTTAATAAACAAGCATGCTTAGAGATTTTATATTGTATGTATTCACAAGCATCATGTATCATGGTTTAAAAAAGATACGAAAATGAGTTTACATGCATAGTTTTAAAAGGTGGTTTAATGGATGTTCATACATACTAAGTGTACGGTATTCGTGGAAGGTTGATCACCCAAAGTGAATGACCATCATTTCGGCTGTAGGTTTATCCCTTGATCCAACTAAAACAAAATAAATATCAAAGACTTAATACAAGGCAAATGGTATGCGTGAGACTGTTTAAGTCCGTGGACAAAGAATTGGACACTATCGCTAGTGGGCTTTCGGAGAAAGCCATTGTCCACTAGCTAAGCTTTCGGATCAAGCCATTGCTGCCATACAATTTGTGAAATCCCTGGACAAAGACAGGGATAGACTGATAAGACTTAAGTCCCTGGACAAAGACCGGGACAGATTGAAATATAAATGTAAATGAAAAATAGAAAATGGAAACACATGTGGTTTTGAAAAGAACATAGCATAAGCATTATACAATTTTTATTCCTATCACTTACTGGGCATTAGGCTCATAACTTACTATCTTGCGATGTAGGTATATGCTAAGTAAACGATCAATATACAGAGCAGTTAATGAAGGATTTACACGTAGCAGATCTTGTGGCAGGCTAGGTGATGTGCCCAAGAATCCTATCGTCCAGAGTCGAGTCAAGGACCTTATTTCTTTTGTAACCAGCTTCTATATTTTTGCAGGAAATACCAAGATGTGGGATTCTTTGAAAGATATATCACAAGAGGATAAAGGAGTTCCTTTTTATTTGATCTCATAGCATTGTGTACCACCAACCTAAGCCGAATTCCACATCAGTTATGAAGAGTGGTGACGTGAAGAATATGAATGCTATTTAAGGTCTTGTTTGATTTATTAGAATTAGTTTTCTGAACAACAATTTTATTTGGTTTTCTTTTATTGTGTTGTGAGATGCTAGAGAGGTGTGCAGTTTGCATGAAA
Organism: Begonia loranthoides; assembly: GCA_022433065.1. Lineage (NCBI taxonomy): Eukaryota > Viridiplantae > Streptophyta > Magnoliopsida > Cucurbitales > Begoniaceae > Begonia > Begonia loranthoides. The sequence goes on from CM039481.1 coordinate 23,975,196, forward strand.
ACTGCACCCTCATGCCGAATTTTCGTCATTAGGGGTATTTTGGTCTTTTGACCTATTTTTGTAAACCTTAGGTTAAACACCCTCCCTTGGAAGATTGGAAGCAGTTTTGAATTGAGATAATTTTTGTGTTTTGGAAAACACCTAGCCGCGGCTTCCCCCTCCAGCGCCGATTTCATCCATCACCCAAGCAAGGGCTCTCTTGAAGCTTCTCAACCTTGCAAGCCTTCGGATATTGTTTCTTCCAATCCTTATCTTCGAGGTAAGATTGTGGTGTGGAGACAAGAGAACTTTCCAACCTTGGAGAGTGTTGGTTTTTGGCCAACCCCAAAGTCGCCCCTCTCACTAGGAGGTCCGCGGACTCCATTGTATTTTCTCTTGATTCTTGAAGTTCTTTTATGTTCTTTTCTTGCTGCTTGGATAATATATGTTCTGGTGATTAAATGCAGGTTATTTGTTGAAGAAGTCTTTTGGAGATTATTGATTGAAGAGGGATATTTTCGGATCATTGTTGAAGTGCAGAATCTGTAATTTCTGCTGGATTGTTGTTACCGCTGATTATAGTATCTGTTTGAGGCCCTTACGATGTTCATATCTGTTTGATGTCTTCTAGTGATTTGTTCAAGATTAAGTCAGGGAGTTTCCTTCCACATTTGGGCGCCGTTTGGTGTTTGTAGCTCAAGTTATTCCATTTTGATTCTGTGTTGGTAAAACTGTCCTATTGGAAACTAATTTCAGGTAGTTATTGAATTTGATATATCTCCTAATCCAGAGTGCTTTTTGGGTTGGGATTTTGACACAACTTGCCTAAATATATTAAGTTTATTTCCTCCAAAATACAACTTCAGTTCATGTGTATTTTTGGAGCTTGATTGAAATCCTTGCTGCTGGTTCGAGTATTGTTAGCTTTCCGGGACAGATTTCTTTAAGGCTATCCATTTGTTTCTTGGAGCCTATCATTTGGTATCAGAGCTTTGTTGCACGTTTTCTTGCTGTCATTTTTAGAGTTATTAGTGGCCATTATGAGTAAGAGAAGTGGAGTTCAGTATCAAGGTAATAATGAGACGAGAAACAACCCGGGTGCACCAACCGGGGAGAGGCATGAGCAAGCCGAATCCAGTTTACATGGGAGACTAAATGATATGTTTGAAATGATCCAAAAGCTTCAACAAAAATTAGAAGCTACCGAAAATGAGCAAGTTCGTGGTCCTAGAACTCCGAGGCCTAGAAGAAGGCTTAGTAGTTCACTTGATACCCGTAGTCAAGTTGCTAGTGATTTTGGTGAAGAGTGGGAAGACACCGATGATAGTGATACTTCTCTTCCGAGGAGACAATCGAGCAACAAAAATGATATGAGACATGTTAAGGTCTCCATTCCTCTGTTCAAAGGCTCTTGTAATGGTGGTGACTTCCTGGAATGTGTTGGAAAAGTGGATCGTATTTTCGAATGTTACGATTATTCGGAAAAGACTAAGATACGAATGGTTGCTTTGGAATTCTCGGGTTATGCTAGCATTTGGTGGGAAGACCTCAAAGCAAATCGTCGGAGAGACGGTGAAGGAGAGATCCGTAGTTGGGAAGCCCTAAAAGCACTCATGAAGAAAAGATTCGTACCTCCCCACTATAAAGAAGAGTTGTTTCTTCAGCTGCAAAATTTGAGGCAAGGTTCTTTGACTATGTATAAATACTTAACTGAGTTTGAAATATTGAAAATACGCTGTAATGTGACTGAACCAATGGAGCAAACCATTGCTCGATTTATCAGAGGTTTACACAAGGAGATTGGTGAAACAGTAGAGTTGCAATCATATGTTACCTTCGATGATGTGGTACAATTAGCCTTAAGAATTGAAAGGCAAAGAAAAAGGAGAACAAATGAGAGTATGACTCGGCCCTTCTCTAAGAACAACAATCCTTCTTAACCGATTCATAAAGAAGAAAGCAAGTTTAATACTGTGAAGAGTAATGACGAAAAGAAGTTCTTTACTGATGTTACCAAACCGAGATCCAGAGATATCAAGTGTTTTAAATGCTTGGGGTTTGGTCATATCGCTTCTCAGTGTCCTAATACACGGGTGATGGTAATACGAGGTGTCCTTGAAGAAATTGTTAGTGAAGATGAATCCGAAGAAACACCTTGTCCCACACTAGAATTGCTAGAAGAGACCATTTTACCGCTAGATGGCCCTTTGCTCATGGCCATGACATGATCTATGATGGTTCAAGATAGGGCAGAAAAGGTCCAAAGGGAAACTATTTTTCATACACATGGCCGAGTGAATAATGCACTATGTTCTATGATTGTAGATGGTGGGAGTTGCACTAATGTTGTATCTCTTGATATTGTTGAAAAGTTGGGATAGAAAATGATCTCACACCCAAAACCATACGAGCTCAACTGGTTAAATGATCAAAACTGTATCACCATCGATGAGCAGGCACAGATTACATTTTCTATGGGGAGTATGAGGATGAAGCTCTTTTTGATGTCGTTCCCATGACTGCAGGACATTTATTACTGGGACGACCATGGCAATTTGATCGAAAGACTATTCACAATGGATTTACCAATGTTTATACCTTCAAGTATAATGGGAGACTCCTTAAACTAAACCCTCTCTGTCCTACACAGATAATGCAAGATTTCGAGCAAATGAGAAGCGATAGATTGGAGTTTTCCCTATTTTCCTCCAACAAAGCCATAGCTAGAACCGTAATTATAAGGAAGACGTTGGAGTCAAGTATGTTTGAACAGAGGGAGGTGAATTTAAGAACATCAACCGACTTGGTGACACATGTAACCCAAGTAGTTAAACATCATCAAACTGAAATTTTTCCTCAAAGAATACTTGCATTGTTTTCATTACTACATCCAGATGATTCTTTGCACATATCAGGGAACAGTGGAGAAGATGTTCAGATCACTAATGGGTACCAAATTTTCTTCTCTCATTTTAAAAAGGAGCATAGTAAACACGATGGAAAGATTATATTCTTTAAAGAAATTCCCAGAGATGAATACTTCCAGGTTCAGTTACGTGGAAAAGAGAAGTGGGAAGTAAATGTTGAAACGAAATTTGACATCATCGACAGGGTAGATAAGCCATTCAAAATATTAGTGCTTCCAATCACAAGCATGATAGTGTAGGATAGAGGTACTCGACGTTTCAGGGAGGACATATTCAATAATTATGTCATCGTTGTCTTAGTTAATACCCTCGGCCTTTCGACTTACGTAGAGTCTCTTCGTGGGGTTAGAAAACTATTCTTATTTGATCTGGCTGGAGAAGCTTCAATAAGGAAGACAAAGGTGGTGCATTCCCAGGATTTGAGGTCAAATCCTCAATCACTCGGGGAGGATGATGTGCCCCAGAATTCTATCGTCCAGAGTCGAGTCAAGGACCTTATTTCTTTTGTAACCAGCTTCTATATTTTTGCAGGAAATACCAAGATGTGGGATTCTTTGAAAGATATATCACAAGAGGATAAAGGAGTTCCTTTTTCTTTGATCTCATAGGATTGTGTACCACTAACCTAAGCCGAATTCCACATCAGTTATGAAGAGTAGTGACGTGAAGAATATGAATGCTATTTAAGGTCTTGTTTGATTTATTAGAATTAGTTTTCTGAACAACAATTTTATTTGGTTTTCTTTTATTGTGTTGTGAGATGCTAGAGAGGTGTGCGGTTTGCATGAAAACCGCACCCTCATGCCGAATTTTCATCATTAGGGGTATTTTGGTCTTTCGACCTATTTTTGTAAACCTTAGGTTAAATACCATCCCTTGGAAGATTGGAAGCAATTTTGAATTGAGATAATTTTTGTGTTTTGGAAAACACCTAGCCGCGGCCTCCCCCTCCCCTTAGCGCCGATTTCATCCATCACCCAAGCAAGGGCTCTCTTGAAGCTTCTCAACCTTGCTAGCCTTGGGATATTGTTTCTTCCAATCCTTATCTTCGAGGTAAGATTGTGGTGTGGAGACAAGAGAACTTTCCAACCTTGGAGAGTGTTGGTTTTCGGCAACCCCAAAGTCGCCCCTCTCACTAGGAGGTCTGCGGACTCCATTGTATTTTCTCTTGATTCTTGAAGTTCTTTTATGTTCTTTTCTTGCTGCTTGGATAATATATGTTCTGGTGATTAAATGCAGGTTATTTTTTGAAGAAGTCTTTTGGAGATTATTGATTGAAGAGGGATATTTTCGGATCATTGTGGAAGTGCAGAATCTGTAATTTTTGCTGGATTGTTGTTACCGCTGATTATAGTATCTGTTTGAGGCCCTTACGGTATTCGTCTCTGTTTGATGTCTTCTAGTGATTTGTTCAAGATTAAGTCAGGGAGTTGCCTTCCAAATTTGGGCACCATTTGGTGTTTGTAGCTCAAGTTATTCCATTTTGATTCTGTGTTGGTAAAACTGTCCTGCTGGAAACTAATTTTGGGTTGTTATTGAATTTGATATATCTCCTAATCCAGAGTGCTTTTTGGGTTTTTATTTTGACACAACTTGCCTGAATATATTAAGTTTATTTCCTCCAAAATAAAACTTTAGTTCATGTGTATTTTTGGAGCTTGATTCAAATCCTTGCTGCTGGTTCGAGTATTGTTGGCTTTCCGGGACAGATTTCTTTAAGGCTCTCCATTTGTTTCTTGGAGCCTATCACTAAGCAAAAGAGTAAATGGTTTTGTAAATAATAAATAAATAGTTTAATTGTTTTATTTAATGCTTCAGTTATATTTCAAGAAAAAAGATTTTATAAATGAAAGTTATTTCGCTACTATTATTTCATAAATGGGAAAAGGATTTCAAGGAATGGATTTAACACTCGATTTTAAAAGAAAAAGTTTACTCTGATATTATAAAAGAAAATTTTTAAATTTCTTACCCTTTTCAAGAAAATAAAAACCGGGATGTTATACTATGCCTCTAACTCATTATTTCGGTATGGGTCCGCTCCAAGCATTCTTTTCTTTACGTATTTTATATAACTCGTGCATCGAGCCGGAGATTGGTGGAATTTGTAAAGGAGAGGGCATCTCATTTCGACATCTAGCCACCTAGTGTAAACAGTCTCACAGTCCTGACAAGGGAAAGGTATAGTTCTTTTCTTCTCGTAACCCATGATAATGTAACCCGTGAGATGGTATAAATATATCTGTCTACCAAGCTAGATCCAAACTACCCTTCCATTCCCCAATTCCCCATTCTTCTTCTTTAATTCTTTTTCCTCACTCAATGCATATGAGTACCAACCCCAAATGTGACACTTCCTACTTGTTTCTATTAATATGATGCATGTCAATGCAATAGCTAACATGACAACTATAAGTCATTCAGTTCATTCATCAAGGAAACCATAGCAAAATAGGAAACAATAACGGTATAGACGTGCTTGGCAATTCAAAGGAAATAATAACAAGATAGATATGTTTGCAATTTGAAGGAAACAATGAAATATAGGCATGTTTGGTAATTTAAAGAAAGCGATAACAATGTAGACATGTTGGGCTATTGAAAGGAAACGATAACAAGATAGACATGGTTAGTAATTTAAAGAAAACAATTATCATACAAGCATGCTTGCCAAGTTAAAGGAAATAATAACAATATAGACATGCTCGATAGTTTAAAGGAAAGCAATAACATTATAAACATGCTTACAAATTTAAAGGAAACTAAAGGAAACAAAATAATATCCTAATATCCTAAACATGCTTAGAGATTAAATTGATAATGTGCGAGCATTATAGACATAATATGGTAGCATAACTGAAACAAAAACAAAGAGTTTAAGGAAAGACACTGCTAATGCTGTAGGGCCTCCATTGGCCAACATGTAACGACCCGATATTTCATTACCTTTTAAAAATGTGTGAAATTTAAAATTTTCTTAAAGTGACTGAGATCTTTATTCAAAACCTTTTTAATGTGAAATCAGAGTACGCTTCTTATAACCAGACCATTAAAATCCTTTTACTTTACTTTGACCCATTATTAAAATCATGATGATTTGTAGAAAACTATAGTTATAAAATTCTTGTATCAAAACATAGCGGAAACATAAATTCATTTTTATTTGAAAACATAGCGAAAGCGTAAAACAGGTCATTTATAGATAGTTAATTAAATCGTTACTTTATATTTTACAATTGCTCTTTTCAGTTACCCTTTACATTAATTAGCCTAACCAGCCTCAAGTCTCGTCTGTGCAAATACTTCATCAGCTACTCCTTAATCTGTTCACCATTTTCTCTTGTACTTATACCTACATTGCAAGTAGTAACCTATGACCCTAAGGCTCAGTAAGTGATAATACCTATCATAATACTACATACAGTTTTAGTTTTTGTCTTTTGTCATTATCTTCTTATCTTTTACGTTTTAATCATAGTTTTCGTCATTTTTTTCTTATCCTTTGCGTTTTAAATCATCTTTTTCATCTTTTTTGTCTTATCTTTTGTCTTTTGCGTCTTAATTATAATCTTTCATTGGTCGCTCTTTTCATCGTTGACCTCCAATATAGCAGCAATGGCATAATCTGAAAGCCTGCTAATCATTGGCCGTTTGTCCTGAATAATCCAAGGACCTTGCAACAGATACTAGCAGTCATGGCATAATCCGAAAGCTTGCTAGCGACAATGCATAATCCGAAAGCTCGCTAGCGGCCGTGTCCACAAAGGACTTAAACTGCCTCACAACATATCATTGTCGTTCTCTTTTCTTTACTTTATTATGACTTATTATTCGTTCGTTATCATTTTCTTTGTTCATGATTTGTTTCTTCGTTCGCTATATGTTTCTTCATTCGCTTAATTACTTTTTATGGCTTATGATTCGTCCGTTATTTGTATCTGCTTCGTTTGATGCTCTTGAATGCATACAATTTCTGAAAGCATAAATAAACATCAAAACGTGCTATAAAAATAGTAAACAACGAAACATGCGAATAATAACTGTAATCAACGAAACATGCTATTAAAACTGTAAACATCTAAACGTGCTATTACATACTCTAGACATGCTCAATAATCTACTAATAAAGCTGTAAACAACGAAACATACTGTTAAAAACTGTAAACAATGAAACGTGCATATCCTATTCTTGCGATGTAGGGTCCGAAGACCAAAACACATGCATATCACTTACCTCGGCTTAAGGCGTTCACACTTAATCGTTATCTTTCTTCTTCTTAGTACCCTCACAATTTAGAAATATCTAGTCATTAATAAAATAATTTAATCTACAATCTTAACGCCTTTCCTATTCTAACTCCTAGTTACATAATAAAATCTTCTAAACTTAGCTTAATAATTAATCTCCACATCCATTTCCAATTATTTACATGCCTTATACCAATTAATAGCTCAACACAAAACCAAAGCTGCAACTTAACAACTTTATATCCAAGCAATTAACACTTCTATACTTATCAACTTTCAACTTTCAATTTCCAACAACATAACACTTAACACTTCTACACTAGTCATCTTCCAACATAACAAGTTTATAATTCCTTTTTCACATTTCAGATGATAACTACAATAATAGCAAATCCGACTTAACAAAATTCTCCATTTATCTCAACATCATTCCCTAACAAATTCTTTACAAATTAGTCCAATTAATAATAACCTATAGAAATTTACCAACAGAACCAACAGGGCCAACCAATCACAACTGCAGACAATTAGATCCCAAGAGGCATTAACTGATCATTCATACGACAAGGCTCAAACCAATAAATTCATGCTTCACCAAAGATTATTGCTACTAACAAAGAATACTCATCTAGAATAATCATCCATCAACAGCTTAATGATTTCCATTCACAAAATCCAGAAACATAAATCCAACAGATGCAGTAACTTCCATTCATACAACAACAGGGCTAAACCAAAATATTAATGCTTCACAAAGCAATAAAGGCAGTGGCTAAACAATATCAACAGAGCATTAACTTCCAACCAAATAAAACATTCCAACAGATTATACTTCGTCCATTCAAAGTGTTTAATAGATAGAAACAGAGAACATTTATTCAAAACATACAATAACAATCCAACATCCAATGAACAGAACAGCAACCAAAAATTTTAATCCAATTACAGAGCAGATTTCCTTTACATAACACTTAACTCAAACTGACCTCTTCCTTACCTGAAGGCTAGGAGCAGACTCCCTCGGCTTCCAGCTCCAGACTCCAGACTCCATACTACCTCGGCATCTAGGAGAAATTACCCGAGAGTAGATACCCTTCCGTCTCGTTCTTCTTTTCTCTCAGCCATCACCCTTCTCTATAATCTCTATCAATCGCTGAATATAAACACAAATGGCAATTTGAAATGTATAACAACCCTTCTCCTTCATCGTCCCTGTTGCCGTCGATCCTTCTTCTTCTCTATTCTCCTCTCCCGTCTCTTTTCCTTCGCAAATGGCCAGGGGCCGAAGTAAAATTCCCCCCTCCTTTCTTCTAATTTTAAACTGGACCAAACTGCAGCCTGAATCGAACCAGTCAATCACCTGAACCGGTTCACTCCATCAAACCTCCCTTCTAATCTCCTTTATTTCCAATTCTTCAATTAATCCATTCAAATTACTTTTAATTTAAATTATCTTTTTACCCAATTAAATTCTTCTTTAAAAATTTAATTAAATCCTTCATTAAATTAAATTATTCTCAACCCAATTCCAATTCCTGATTTATTTCAAATATCGCTTGATGATTATTAGAGATCCAATTTAAATTTCTCAATTCCATTTCCAAAATTAATTTCCATCAATTAAACTTCCAATAAATTCTCTTAAATTGTAACCTAACGGCTACGTCTTTGGTAATACCCTGATAATTATCCAATAATCCAAAAATCTCCAATTTCTTCCTAATTATCCTTATTAAATTCTGAAATAAAAAGTCGGGGTATTACCTCAAATCTTTATCTCGTTTGGCACTTAATAGTTATCCTTCTTCTCTTTTCAACTCCTTCATAATCAAAACATCTATAATTAATAATTACAACTTATAACTTTCATTTCCTTTTCGTTTTCTAACTTGTATAGTAATTCTAAGAACTTCTTTGACGCCTAAATGGAACATAACCCATCTCAACTTGAACCATCAATAGATTATACATTCCAAGGAAATAGAAAGTATACGTCCAATATTTTTCCTCAACCATTTAACAGTTTCTAGCAACTACAACAGGGAACATTATGCTTCAATATGATTTTCCTTAATCATTAACAGAGACATTAACATATCAACTAGATAGTAAGACTGAATTCAACGTTTCATGCTTCACATTGAACAATAAGGACAGTAGCTCTATCAAAACAGATGATCGATATTATCCATCACAAAGAGTTCATCAAACCCTAATCCACAACAGAGCATTTCACATATGTATTCTATTTTATCATCCAACAAGTTGATTCATAACAAAAATTTATCATTTTCCTACGTCTAATAATATGCTTTAGATTAACAACTAACATAAGAGAATTGAGTTACCTAGAGGAAGAACCGAGATGAAGTAGGATATCCGAGAGCAGGGAGTTTAATTCTAATGCACAACGTATCACTCCAAAGGATATCCACTTCCCTCAACTCAGCCAACGCAGAACACACACACACACACTCAAGGTTTCTTTCACCCACGGAGAGGAGAGGGAAAATACAAAGAGAAGTTCAACTTAGACAATTAATAGACAACACCTTACCTAGGGAGTGGTGGTTGCTCAATGACTAGGATGGGTAGCTTGTCCAAACGTGGGAGCAAGAAAGGTCCAGGCATGGGGAGTGGTACTCCATGTAAAATTAGTGGGTTTTAATGACAAAACGACAAGGAAGTCTATTATTTAAACCCTATTTATTCACAAAACTAAGATTTTTCAGACGAGGGAGTGCATCCTTGCCTCATCTGCATTCGTCTGAAATCAACATTTTCGGATGAAGGAAGTCGACCTCGCCTTCCTCCACGTGCGTCCGAAACTATTCAAAAATTGGGATGAGAAGGACGAATTGGGATGTGAAGCCTCATCCTACATCATCCCAAAACATGGGGCCGACATGCAATGCATTTTTGAACGTAGCTCCTAGTTCGCGTGCTTCGGAAAGCTCAAATATACCCTTTTTCATCGAAATTTCATACCTTAAATACTCTAGAATATTTACCCCATATATACACGACACAAATTAATGCGTACCGTAATATATGAATTATTTCAACAATTAATTACATCACATACGCAGGAAAAATATTATCGGGGTATTACAATGGATCTATGTGAATAGATTGTTGGTATAATCTTTTACACCACTATGAATTATTCTTGCCTGTTAGTGAACCTATCATTGGAGAATAAAACCAAATAGATGAATTGATTTCTTAAACTATATTAATTTATCAACAAATGAATATGAATATACAAGAGTGTGTGATCTGTCCTATAGATGCATTTATTCGGTTTAGGAAAATCCTCTATTTATGAAGTTAACATAGAAGTGTTAGAAATCTATGAAGTGAGTTTTACATGATTTTACCTAGAATAGACATATGCTTCTTATAGTTAGAGTGTTCTCTGATAATGGGTAAATTCTTTGTTAAATATTTTATTTGTGTTATTTCTACAAGACAGTTAAATATTTTTATTCTGCATGACGTACTATAATATTTTTCAATTAAGGATTTTTTAATGGGTTTTTAAAATGTTATGAATTTTACGAAAAATTCATAAACGGAAATGGGATGTTATAGCATCCATGTCTAGCAACCAACAAAATCAGTCGGTGATATCGAAGGCCAAATATTGGTGATCGTTTCAGCAAATGGTGGTCGATCACCCAAGAGTTAAATCGATCGACTGCCATTTAAATCACTTCTGGAAGAGATATTCGAATGCTAGAAATGGAAGAGCTTCATCTCTTGGTGCTTCAAATGATATTCAAGCGTCTTCTTTCTCGACTTTTCATCTTCAGGGTGTGACTGAAGGGTCATTATGAATGATGTATAAATAGGAGTTATGGGTTAGAAGTTTTTCCTTCTGGAAAAACTGCAGAGAAAGGGACTGCCTCTATGAGTTGTTCTGTAAGTTGTTGTCAACAGTAAAAGGAATCACTATTAAAGGAAAAGAAAAGCTATGTGAGGTAAAGAATATTGTGTGTGATTTGTCCGTAAGGACCTACATCACTGTAGTAGGACTTGTGTGTTTTCTCTACTATCTTCTTGTCCGTTGCATGCAAACTATTGTGAAAGAATGGTTTACTACTAGAGTTAGTACTGCATGAATTCTTAGATTTCTTTCTCTGTGATGTTTTGTTTTGATAATAGTTCCCTTGCTCACAGTGTTCCACGTTTATATAGTTCCCTTTTGTTAGTTTATTAACAACTTGTCGAGAGTAATTGAATCTGTCAATGGTCAGTGGTGAAAGAAAAATGGGTTGCATGTTCTTATTCTCTATTGATAGAAGAATGACTATTATTTCACTATATTGCATGTTTCTGAATAATTCCTTTATGCTAATGAGCCTGTATTCTTAGGAGTGGAACTGACGATATGATAATAATATTATGTCGTTATTGCTTAGAATTAAACACTCCCTAAATACTTCTATTAGGTTTAGGGTAGTTCAGTAAATTGATGTATGTCAGTTAATGATCTGATTGATAGCCATAAATGGTAAATGAAGAGTATCGATACTAGAATATATTTGTAAATAAAGTCTACCATATGTTCTTAGTTTGAAAATATAGGTTTTCCCCACAATTGTAAATCTTGTAATTGTAGGAATTAAAAAAGATGTTGTAACTAAATTATTATATATAATCTATGTGTAATAATCATATAACTATTATTGTACATGTGCTAAGTGCAAATTTGGTTGATTGTTGCTTTAGGTTAGCTTTTCTTTCATTGTTAAATAATATATGATCCTTGCTCATTGTTTGTTAGTTGATTGCAATATTGTTTGTGATATATGAATTCTTGTATGACATTCATATAGGCATGTTAGAAGGGTGGTAAGTCATGCATTTCATGGGTTAATAATGAAGATAATAAATGGTGTTTTATACATGAGTTTGGAAACTAAAGAGGTTGCTCACACATAGAAAATGACTCGTTTAAGTAAGTTTAAAAACTGAAGAGGTTGATCTTACCCAACGGGGGGTGAGTTCGGAAAGTGAAGAGATTGCTCTAACATAAAAATGAATCCAAGTGGTGAGTTCAAAAACTGAAGAGGTTGCTCTCATCCAGCTTACGGATATATCTAGCTTATGCATGTAGAGTTGTCATAGAGGTTATAGTTGCATTTTATTTTATATTCCTTAATAGGCAATAGGCTCATTATTCCTCCTGTGATGTAGGTATGGATTGTGAGCCGATTGATGTGAATGTTGGAGAAGTATGATGCGATGCAAGCTTCTGTTACCATGCTTGGAATGACCTCGTGGGTTATGGCTCTAATGAATAAAAGTTATTTTAATGGCATAAAGACTTTGTTATGGATTTTAAGTATTTTAACTAAGTTATTTCTGTAAGATAGTTAAATGTTTTTATTATGCGTAACATACTCTGATGTTTTTCAATTAAGTATATTTTAATGGCTTTTTAAAATGTGCAAAATTTTATGCAAAATTTTGAAACAGAAATAGGATGTTACAATTATGGTATTAGAGTGTAACCAGGTCTAAAGTGGTTCTGTAAACTGCTGGTAACACAAGGTTGGTTGCGGCATGCTTCTTCAACTGTAAGTCCTTTGTTATATTGTTTTATTGCACTACTAATATGAATTGTTCTATTAGTGTAAATTACTTGTAGTTGCTTAGTTTTACTAGTAATCTCGATATAAAGTATTGTGCAATAAACGAATAAAATAATTAATTAGAGTTTTCTGTTGTAATTAGCTTAAGATTTAATTAAGAACATTAAACTCGTAAAAATAATAAATAAAGGATAAATACCCCTTTATGTCTAATAAATCTAAATGCTTCCTAATATACATTCCCTACCATAATTAGTTAGCATTTTAAAATAGCTAATATTGGGCAAAAACAATATTATTGTAGGATAATAGAATGGGACGGAGAACTAAAGGAAACGTTTAAGCCAATATTGGGACCGATAACAATAGCGATAGAAATGGAGCTGCTAGATTTGAGAACACGATTAGTCAAGAGAATAATGCTCCACGCGATAGAAGAAATGATGTTCTTAATCGCTTGACAACAATTGTGGAATGCCTTGCAAAAAGGGAGAATGGTAATGAGAATCAACGTCAATGGGTGGTTCCTATTGAAGCTGGTTGGGAGAAATTTAGGAGACTCAAACTATAATACCCTGACTTTTCGTATTATAATTTAATAAGGATAATTTGAAAGTAATTTGGGGTATTTGATTAATTGGATAATTATCAAGATAATACCAAGAACATAATCTTAATATTATAATTTAAGGAATTTATTAGATAAATTAAGGATTAAACCGGAAAGCGTATTTTAGAGTTTTTGAATGTCTACGGACGAATGTGGATGCATGCAGACAGAGAGAGTTTGAATATGTACAAGTAATTGAACTTTTCAAACGATCATGGATGAGGCACAGGTGCCTTCCTTCGTCCAAAAATGCAATTTTGAAGGGGAGAATAAGGGATCAAACCAGGTTGGTTCGACTCAGTCCAGAATTTTATGTGTTGTTGGATTTTAGTTAAAGGAGGAAAGAAGTAGGATTTATTGGGATTAATATATGAAATAATTATTTGAATATAAAATAAATGGTATTAGAATTAAAGAGGAATTAAAATGTAAAAGAAGAAAGAGTTGAGGGGAAGAAGTGAACTAGTTCAAGAGTGAACTGGTTCAAGTGTGAACCGGTTTGATTGGAAATTAAATGAAGAGAAAAAGGGGAACTGGCCCGTGGCTAATTCGTGATGAACCAGAGAGAAGAGAGGGAGAGGGAGATGAAGGAGAGTGACGAGCGAGGGAGTGGTGAGTGAGACGGTGAGCTCGAGACGGTTCCTTCGTGTCGGACGACACTGTCCATCAAACGTGTGGGTTACTAGTGGCGTCATGGGTTGCGGCTAGGGCTCAGGAGGTGCAGCTTCATGGGTTGATGCAGTCCGGAGCTTCGGGATGAAGCGACGAAATGTCGGGTTAGGGCAAGCTCCGATGCTCCGTCAAATTCTGGTGGCCGGCAACGGCGAAATGGCGATGACGTAGGGATTGGCTGGTGAGATTTCAATTTTTGGCCAGGTTGATGGCAATGCTGGTGGTTCATGCTGGACCCGCCAAAGGCCTATGGTCCAGCTTGCGGTTTGGTCCAAACCGATCTCTTCCATCTGTTTTGCTCTGAACAACCCGACAGAATGGACGTGCGAAGGGCATGGCTGAGGAAGGCAGCACCTAGCTTAGACATGCCAGGATGTCCATGGCAGTGGCAGGGAGTGCGTCCCTGGTGAGGTTGAAATGCCGAGAATGAGGAGAGAAAGAACAAAGTGCTCTCAGGAGAAAAAGTTGTGACGAGAGGGGGAGAGGTTGGCAGTGAGGAACTCTCGGGTGTTGAGCTAGGAGTCGCTGCTCTAGGGTGTTCATGGTGAGTATGATTCCTTCTTTTTATTCTGGATCTTTAGACGTTCCTATTTTGTTAGTGGATGAATAATGTTAGGATTTGCTCTGTTTTTGGAATCATGTCCTTCTTGGGTTTTTGCTTGCTAAATATTGTTAGGGACTATGATTTGCCTTGGGTTCTGTTATTGTTATGGGTTGTACTAGTTGTGATTGTTGTATGTTGAGGATTCTTCACTAGTGTAAGGATTGTTATGATTAGTGTTAAGAATTAGAATTATGCCTCTGTTAGGTTCAGTTTGTAAATATAAAAGTGGATTAATCACTGCCTTGTTGGATGGTCTTTGTGGGATATTAGTGGGAGTTGTTTCCTATTCTGTTATTTGGTTAAGTGGACTATAATTGTACTATGAAATTCTATCAAGTACATGAATAGGGAATAAAGATATAGATAAAGATGAGGTTGTTAAGTTGTAGACGTTGAAGCTCGTAAGTGTTATAAAATTTTGTAAACAGTTAATGGAGAAATGGATATTAATGATAATTGTTTTAATTATGAAGGTTTTGAAAAAGGAAAGGAAGGATAAAGATTAAGTACAAATATGCGGTAAGGATTGTGTAGAGTCTTGGCTAGTGGAGGCTTTACCCACAAGTAGTGTGCGTGTGTGTTGTGTTAATTCCTTCAAATTATTTACTGCAACTAAATGCTTTCTATATACTGCAATTCAATGCTTTCTATGATAGAAGAATTAGATAATGAACTGCTACGATATGAATTGATGAATTGAACTGATGAACTAAAGATGCCTAAATGAAATGATGCGTATGATTAAGTTGTTAACAAATTCTTGGATAGTGGTTCTGTTCTAGTAGAAATGTTGTTTCTCATATTGTTTGTTAAGATAGTAGCCTTAGTCTATAATGCTGTTATTTCTTGGTACTGGTTAAGAGCAATAACTTTCTTTAATACAACTATGCATGATAAATCACTATTATGACTTGTGTTAATATTCAGTAACCTCAAGTGGATAGTTAACTCTAGCTAAAAAGATTTAAATCATGTTTTACCTTTGACTGTATGATATCATTGGCCCTCTTATTTATAATCGATTCATGTACTTAGCTCGTATCAATTTATTAAGCACTTTTCCTGTCGTATCCAATTATTAAGCATGTTTCCGTTATCTATTAGCCGAGCATATTTCTGTTTAATTACTAATTCCCTTTCTATAGCATTGTACAATTGCTAAGCAATGTTAGTTCGTTCAAAATAACTCGCTGTAATGTTATGTTTAACCTCAATTAATAGCATGATCACTTCGTCGTCCTTTTATTTCTATGTTCTTAAATTCAAGCATGTTATTTGTTGTTTCAATTCATTACTATAATTGTTCTCTTTTATTCATTTTTAATCACTGTTATTTATTTATATGCAATATTTAATTATCGTTAGTTTTATATTGTATCAACATTCATCATGATAATAGAAACAAGTAGGGAGTGCCACCTTTGGGGTGGTACTCACATGCATTATGAAAGAAAAACAGATAAATGAAAAGAATTAAAGGAAAATAAAAGAAAATAGGAAGTTAGGGGACGGACAGGTAGTTCAGATCTAATCAGGTAGACCAGCCTAAATCTCCTCCCTCATCAGGAACGGGACCAGTTACCCTAGGTGGTTAGAAGCTGACCAAGACTATACCTCCAACATGGGTTCCTCTAATCTCTCACTCGATGTACAAGTAACGAATGAATGAATGAAAGAACGAAAGTGAAGAAAAGATTGGTTTGGGTGCTACCCATTCCAAAAAGAACTAAAGAGAGGCATAAAGCATATTGCATAATCCCAACCCCTTACTAAGCCTTTGGGCTTACAGTTTACTTGTGGTGTAGGTACACGCACGAGAAAATGATGAATAGATCAAGGAACAGTTGATGAAGGATTTGCATGGGCGGGACTTGTGGCTGGTTAGGCTAAGGAAAGTAAGATGGAAAAGAGTTTTATAAATGTAAAGTAATCATTTAATTATTGTCTTTGTAAAATGAATGAGTTATTCTTCCACTACGTTTTGATAAAAGATTTTGTAATTATAGTTTTCCACGGCTTAAATGAGTTTCATAACGGGTTTTAAGTACGATGTTTTAACAATCGGGTTTTTAAGAAAATAACTTTCATTTCAATTAAAGGGTTTTAATAAAGATTCAGTTGTTTTATAAAAGTTTTAAATTTAATGCATTTTTAGAGTAAAGAAAAATTAGAGTCGTCACATAAACCTCCATGCTTCAATAAGAATATGGTTGATGCCATATGTACTAAGGAGTGGATTCAGTCTTTAGAGGACATGTTCGAATACACAAGGATTAGGGAGACCGAGAAGGTCTCGTGTGTTGCATACCTGCTGATTCAAGATGCGAGGTTCTGGTGAGATACTGTTAATGCGACACACGATGTTGGAGCTTTGACATGGGATCAATTCAAAGAAATCTTCTATGAGAAATATTTCAGCCAGGCTATTCGATTGAAGAAGTTATTGGAATTTGTTCTATTGCACCAAACTGGAACAATATCTTAATATGTGGGGAAGTTTGAGGCACTCTCTCAATTTACATCACACCTGGTAGCAAACAATGCTCACAAGGTTCATCAATTTGTCCATGGACTGAGAGTCAAGATTCTCAGGGGAATTAAGATTTTTGTTACTCATGACGTCCCTTATTCAAAGATTGTTGCTAAGGCATTAGAAGTTGAAGATGTTGAGTAAATGGTGGCCCAACAGCGTGAGGCGAATCAAAAATTTTGAGAGAATGCACTTAATCAGCAGCAGAAGCGTGGACCCATATGAACAAAGGGACAAAAGACCTTCAGAATATGAAGTAGAACAAATAAAGGATAAACGCCCGATGAATGTGACAAACATTGTCCATCTAATGTGAGGACTCAATAGTCGAATCAATGTCCAAAGCACAAGAAGAACCACTTTGGGGAATGTTGAATGGGAACTGGTTGGTGTTTTAGATGTGGAGAGTCTGAGCATATTGCTAAATTTTCCTTAGCAGGAGTTAGTGGATCTAGTGCCGTAGCACCTAGATTCTTTTCTCTGTATGGTGAGGAAGCACCTGAAGTACAAATGGATGAAATGGCGGGGGATGACCAACCTGCTATGGTGTTAGGTATGCCTTATTGTTGAAGTTATTACTTAAATTCGTTGGAATGATGGGTAGTTAGTAATGTCATTGCATATTAGATTGTGTCAGGAACGATTTATGTTAATTATATAGCGGCATATGTTTTAGTCGATTCTGGTACTACTCATTCATTCGTTTCGAAGGGATTTAGTGCAAGGATAAATTGTTTCCCCGAATTAGAAAAAAGTAATTATCATGTCCTCTTGCCCTCCAGTGAATACTTAATTACCAATGGAATCCTAAGGGTTTATGCCATAAAATAAATAATCAAATTCTCTATGTTGATCTAATTTTCATGGACATGAAAGGGTATGACATTATCATGGGTATTAATTGGTTATCCCAATACCAAGCAATAATCAATTGTAGAAAGCGAAAAGTACATTTTCTGTCCCTTGACGGCAATCAGCATACGTTTATTGGAGTCAAGGAGAAAGGCAGATTGACTGTGATCTCTGCGCTTAAGGCTAACCGGTTAATGATAATGGAGATGAAAGATTTCTCATTAACATATTGGATACAACGGTTTCATCAAAAAACAAATATGGAGGAAATTCCCATTGTTCAAGACTTTCCAGATGTTTTTCTGGACCAACTTCATGGACTACCTACGAATCATGAAATCGAGTTTGTGATTGACCTTCACCCT
This sequence comes from Begonia loranthoides, assembly GCA_022433065.1. Classification (NCBI taxonomy): domain Eukaryota; kingdom Viridiplantae; phylum Streptophyta; class Magnoliopsida; order Cucurbitales; family Begoniaceae; genus Begonia; species Begonia loranthoides. Next base: position 23,993,583 of record CM039481.1, read on the forward strand.
AGAACGGAATCGATTTCAAAGAATCCATATAGGATGGCCTCAGCTGAATTAAGAGAATTGAAGGTTCAAATTTAGGTGTAATACCCCAACTTTTTGTATTGGAATTTAATAAGGATAATTGAAAAGTTACTAGGGGTATTTGGATTAATTGGATACTTATTGGGGTATTACCAAGAATGTATTCGTAAGATTATAATTTAAGGAATTTATTGGATGAATTGGGATTAAATTGGAAAGTGTATTTTTGAGGTTTTTGGACACACGCAGACGACACGAGGACTGGGTGTCTCATCCGAAATGCATCTCTAGTCGTCCCTGACATTTTAGGATGAGCGGGGATGATGATTCTCATCCTAATTCATCTGTAACAAGAGATTTCGGATGAGACAGGATGATGGCCGACAATGGCGGATGATAGTAGACAGAGAGAATTAGAATGTGTCCAAAATATCAAACTTTTTGGATGAATGCGGACAACGCGTAGATGCCATACTTCATTCGAAATCACCATTCCAAAGGGGAGAATAATGGATCGAACTGGGTTGGTTCAGCTCGGTCCAGAATTATATGTGTATTCAGTTTTTTTAGTTAAAGGAAGAGAAGAAATGGAAGATTAGTTAGGATTAGAATTAAGGGAGTGATTAAGGAGGAATTAAAATTGGTTTTGAATTTAAAAAGGAATTAAAATAGATGAAGGAATTAAGAGGGTGGAATAGGTTGAATCGGTTCATCGTGAACCGGCCCAATGCGTAAATAGAGAAATAGAATGGCCTGCGGCCATTCTGTACGGGAGTGAACACAAGAGGAGAAAGAGAAGGAAAGCAAAGATGAAGAGGATAACGATGGGAGAAGACTCTGGCTCGTGTTTGGGTGGCGGCATCCAAGCAAACGGCTACAGGTTTTGGCTTACGAGGCGATGCGGGTTGCGAGCTAGGGCTCAGCGTCTCCAAGTCAAGGGGCCGTTTGAAATCGGAGCTCCCGCCAGCAGCGATTCCGGCGTCGGGTCGAGGTAAATCGGTGGCCTTCTGTTCTTCTCCTTTGCGTTCTGTTGATCGGTCATTGGTAGGGGTGAATTGCAGGGAATGGATAATCAAAGTTGCCAAGGGTAGGAGTTGGCGGTCTGGACTGGAATGGCTGGGTCTAGATTACGGTTCGATTCAAACCAGTCTTTCCTTCTAATTTTGCTCTAATAAAATTGACAGTGGAATGTGCATGGAGCGCGTGGAGTGGTGATGATAGGGCATGGTTGTGGGAGAGGCAGGATATGGTGAGGAGTGTTCTCTGGTGAGTTGAAATGGAGGGGAAGGGGGTGGCTGGAGAGAAGTGCTCTCGGGTGATAATTTGGAGAGCTTACACTCTCTACCATCGAAGTGTGGCAGAGAGTGTTCCCCTTCTATGTGCTGAAAATCTGGAGATGTGAGTGAGCTGGAAATGGGGTGATGGCCGGGAGGAAATAAAGGAGAAGAGGAAGGAGGAGCAGAGTTCTCTCGGGTGTTGTTCACTATGAGGTATTCCTTCACTCTTCTATGGATTTTATGTTAGAAAAATGTAGGAGATAAAGAACGAAATGGATGTTGAGATTTGTTGTTGCTCCATGCGGCTTCTGTTTGGTTGTGATTCATGCAACCTGTAACGACCCAAATTTTTATCCTTCCATTTAATTTTAAGGAAAAGCAGGTTACTGCTTTCAATCAGAGTGCCCTTTTTAAATCCCGATAGTTACTACATCTTGTCGAACGCGTTTAAAACATAAAAGGTTAAATCCTTGATTTATTTTGGAAAGTCTAGCAGAAACGAATTTGAAAACCATTTAATTAAAACATAATTGGAGACGAAAATCTAAATCAACATTCATAAAGTTTAGGGTTAATCTGTCACAAGTTCAAACATTCAAGTTAAAGCCATAGTTAATGTCTTTACAAAACATATTTACGGTTTAACCCTTACAAAATTTTATTCTTCTTCCTCCTTTAAGCCATTAGTCTACTCCGACCTAGTCTCCGTCAGATAATCCACAGGCTCCACAGGGAAAGCCTCCTCCTCTGCTCCTAGTATCACCATTTCATTACCTACACCACAAGTAAGGACGTGAGCCGATGGCCCAGTAAAGGGAATGGGGTTTATACTTATACTATGCCTCTCTTTTAGTCTGTTATGGGATAAAGGCCACCCATCCCAAGCCTTTATTATGTTTGTTCATTTGTTTCTTCTTACTCATACTTCGAGCTAGAACTAGGATGTTTTTCTCGTGCAATGGCATAGTGATCAGATCTAGCCTATCTATTATCTTCTAAGTAAACTAGAACTCCCACACCCTATGAGGGAGGGGCTATGCCTAGTTTACAGACTATACCTGCTACCCATCCACTCCCAATTCCCTTATCTACTTTTCTACCTCTTCCTCCTATTTCTTATCATTTTCCCTTACCGATGCATGTGAGTACCGTCCCAAGCCAGCACTCCCTATTTGTTTTTATTAGCATGATGTGTGAAAACACTTAAATAAAACATTCATAGAAGTAAACAACGGAAATTTATGGAAAACATCCACATAATAAGTAAATGGCAAATTTCACACAATTGGAAAATCATGTTCAAAAGGAAACTGACTCGACAACTAGCATGCTCGAAAAGATTGATACAATTTAACGTGCTTGACAATATTACCACTAAACATCGAACGTGTTTAGGGATATCAAACACAGAAAGTCAACAGGTTTATTAATAAGAGATTAGCATGCTTAACAATTAAATAAGAAGCTTGATGACTTACAAGTGATAGATTAACATGCTTGAGATTTAAAGGAGAAATATCTACACTCTAGTTAAGTAACAACATTTAATAAAACAAAAACAACAGCAACTCCTATAAATATTCATGCATTAAGCTATTTACAGTTGAGTCACATGCTTTGTAAGAGAACAATAATGATAACCTAATAACGTGATCAAGCTAACAATAATGACAGCAACAATATGATAGCAGCAACAAGAATTTACAACAATTATATTCCTACATGATTGGTTTATAGCAGTCCCCTCATTAACAACGAGTTATCATGCGTTAAGGATATATCAAACAACAGTAAAATTAAAGGTAAAGGACTCACATACTATCACGTTTAAGCAAGACAGCTAACACAACAAGTTTTACAGGAGGTATTTCAAAGAAAGATAGAAATTAAACATGTGCAGAGCATTGAATCCATTTCATTTATCCTTAGCATTCAACCTAACTTCTTCACTAATTACTTAATTCATTCGTACATAGAAACTTGCATTTTAATCCTAATATTTAGAGAATAGCAGCAACGACAATATAACAGTGGGTTAAAGACAACGAATTACATGTTTACAAGTTCTTTTGTTATTTTACAGCAACACAATATAGCAAAGAATATCATGTTTTTGAGTTATCATTTGTTATTATTACGACGTGTTCTCAACAACAATTATTTACAGTAGCAACAACCTAATATGCTAACAAAACTTAACCTCAGCAAGTAAACTACAACTATTAAACCACAACCAGTAATAATGGAGTAACAATAACACATCACAGCAAAACACAACCAACGTACAGGGTACAGTAGCAAGGAAAGATACTCCCAGCATAGAAAATATACTAACTTTAGTTCAATTTATCTTTACTTAGTATTCGTCCATCCATATCTCATAATTTTCATTAATCATCCTTTAGTTCCTTCATTTAGCAAATATGAACTGTAACTACAGAAAATTAAAGGCTTAGCACTAATCAGAGAAAATAACAAAAGTATAGCAAGCAACAAGTGTAGAGAATACAACAGAATAAAACCAACACAGTCAACAATTCACGCAATATACTTGTGGGTACGGCCTCCTCTGGCCAAGACTACCCATTCCCTTACCAATGTTAAAGTAATTAATAGGGATAGCTAAATACTCCACCACACGCAACAACCGAGAAGAGGAAGAAGCTGGAAGAAGGAGAGGAGAGGAGAGGAGAAGAGAATGATACAGGGAGCTGAACTCCACTAGACAAATGAGCTGAAGATAAAGTAGTCTTACTAAGCAATCATCTCATACGAGAGGAGGAGAGGAATGATGGCTGGACTACTCATAGCTGGACGAGGTGAATTCCTTGTCTAGAGAGAATTTCCTCGTTGAAATCTTGTGTAGTTATTGACTACACGACAAAACATCCGATTTTAAATCCCTAAATTTTCACTGTCCTGAGGTCTTTTGGATGAGAGCAGACGACTTGGACTCATCCGCATGTCATCCGCAACGCTAAATTTCATAGGCTAGATTCTAACTTTGGACGAGAAATGTCGTCCCCATCTGGTCCGTACCATCTGAAATCGACGTTTAGACGTCATTTGATGTTCGCATGTGTCATCTGAATCTATCCATAAATTGGACAGATTCAATTCGGACGGCTTTTCCTGCGACTGCCTTCTCCGTATACTCATTCGAAAGTGCCCCTAAATTGGATAGAGTCGAATCGGACAAGGTCCATTCTCGTCCGCAGGCATCCTGACGCGTCCAGAAGTCCCCAGACTTGGATAATTCAATGCGGACGCCGTCTTCTTTGTCTGCATCATCCGCAAGCTCATCCGAAAGTCCACGTCGTACAAAGGTCGCCTCATCTTGTTCCCGGAGTCATCCCAAAATTATTGTGTGTTGCAGACAACATGTAGCATCCGCAGAGTCATCCCTAGGCGTCTGAAAGTCCCCAGATAGCCTTTCCTTGTATTGTCCCCCCTTAACTCCAATCCCACACTATTTTTCCCATGACGGGATGTCATAATTTAACACAACATAATACGCCATGTAATATAATTATTACCAAAGGTTCGATTGCATAGCGTACATGGGAAAATTACAATAGGGATATTGCATACTACCCCCCTTAAAACAATTTTGGTCCCCAAAATTAGCTACTGAACAATTCGGAGTACGAGGCACGCATGTCATCCACTTTGTCCCAAGTAACCTCTCCACGACTATGGTTCTGCCATAAAACCTGGACCAATGGGATGCGTTTGCGCTATAACTCCTTAACTCTATAGTCGAGAATCTGAACAAGTCTTTCACTGTAGCTCAAATTAGGCTGAACTTCAATACTATCAGAGTAGTTTAGTATAACCACATCACCCAGACATTTCTTGAGCATGGACATGTAAAAGACATTGTACACGCCAACCATAGAGTCTGGTAACTGTAGCTGATAAGCAACCAGTCCTACTTTCTTTATGACAGCGTAGGACCCCACATATGTAGGATTGAGCTTCCCTCTTTTGCTGATTCTTACAACACCCTTAAAAGGAGATACCTTCAAAAAAACATTGTCCCCCTTTTCAAATTCAAGGGCTCTACGACGATTGTCTGCATAGCTCTTTTGCTGACTCTGTGCTGTTAACAACCATTGTTTAATTAGTGCCACTAACTCTGCTATTTTTTGAACCATTTCAGGCCCATAGAACGTAGCCTCGCCTGTTTCATCCCAGTGCAATGGGGACCTACACTTTCTTCCATATAACGCTTCATAGGGAGCCATGCCAATTGAGGTCTGATAGCTATTGTTGCATGCGAATTCAACCAAAGGTAGGATCTTTCTCCAGCCTATGTGGAAATCAAGAACGCAGGCTCATAACATGTCCTCAAGAGTTTGGATGATCCTTTCACTCTGGGCGTCTGTCTAAGGATGAAAAGTTATGCTGAATTTTAGCTCGGTGCCCATAGCTATGCTCAGACTTTTCTAGAAAGCCGAAGTAAAACACGGATCCCGATCCGATATAATAGAAACTGGAATGCCGTGCAGCCTCATTATCTCCTTCATATATAAGTCGGTGAATTGGTTCACTTTGTATGTCATCGACACTGGTAGGAAGTGTGCAACCTTCGTCAACCGATCCATGATTACCCAAATCGCATCGTGGCCTTGAGCGATTTTGGGGTAGACAAGTGATGAAGTCCATGGTAATATGTTCCCACTTCTATTCGGGGATTGACAATGGATGGAGCGGACTGCCAGGTTGCTGGTGTTTGGCCTTAACACATTGACATATCGAACAGAGTGATACATAATCGGCGATGTCATACTTCATGTTGGGCCAATAGTAATGAGCTTTAAGATCCCGATACATTTTGTTACAACCAGGGTGCACAGAGATGTTAGATGAGTGAGCTTCCTTTAAGATCTTATGTCGCACCGTCAAATCACTTGTTACATACCACTAGTTTTAATACTTGACCATACCATCCACAGACGTAGAGAAGCTCTGATACTTCGGCAGAGTCGGGTTCAATATGTAATCCTTACATAGCTCGTCCTTTCACAACCGCTAGACCACTAGAACCTGACATTCTTCTTGGTAAGACTGGTAAGTGGTAAGGCGATCTTGGAGAACTCGTCAATAAAATGCCTGTAGTAACCGGCCAGGCCCAGAAAACTCCTCACTTCACCGACGTTCTTCGGCTATGACCAGTTAACCACTGCCTGTATCTTGGACAGGTCAACCAAAATACCTTCCTCGAAAATTACGTGGCCAAGGAAACTGACCTTGTCCAGCCAAAATTCGCACTTAGAAAACTTTGCGTACAGTTGATGCTGACCAAGCACAGATAAGATCACCTGTAAATGCTCGTGATGTTCTACCTCTGATCCGGAATAGACCAAGATGTCATTGATGATTATGATAATAAACTTGTCCAAGAAGTCACAAAAGACATGGTTCATCAATCCCATAAAGGCAGCTGGGGCATTGGTCATTCCAAAGGACATAACCAAGAACTCGTAGTGACCATATTGTGTACGAAAAGCAGTCTTTGGTATACCATCAGGTTTGACCATCAGCTAAAGTAGCCAGAGCAAAGGTCAATCTTGGAGAACAATCGAGCACCACTCAACTGGTCAAAGAGGTCGTCGATTCTCTGCAAAGGGTATTTGTTTTTTATTGTGACTTTATTCAACTCTCTATAGTCGATGCACATCTATAAGGTCCCATCCTTCTTTTTGACGAATAATACCGATGCACCCCAAAGAGAAAAACTGGGTCGAATGAATCCCTTAATGGCCAGTTCTTCCAATTGTATCTTCAGCTCTTGTAATTCAGCAGGTGCAATTCGATACAGATGTTTGGAGATGGGCTCCGTACCAGGCTGCACATTGATTTCGAACTCAATATCACGGTCTAGAGCTAGACGAAGAAGATCATCAAGAAAGATGGTTGGAAAGTCGCATACTATCGTAATGTCCTCCATCTTAGTCTTAGTGCTCGAAATAGTATCAACTATACTGACAAAAAATCCATCACACCCATTCCCCTTCAATTTATCGGCCTTGAGTGCAAAGATGATTGCAAACTTCCCATTCTCTTTAACTCCCTGAAACGAGTGTCGCTCACCACCCAGAAGACTGAAACAGACTTTTCTTTCCTTACAGTGAATTACCGCGTGGTGCATGGACAACCAAACCATTCCCAATATGACATCATAGACATTTAGATTCATGATGATCAAATCGACCTGAAATAAACAGTCATTGACGTCCACTTGAAATGACTGAAGCATCCCGTTGATAATTGATCGATCGCTGGAGGGCAAAAGCACATGATGCGTATAGTTCGTGTTGTTGGAGAAGCAGTTCATCTGCTCACAAAACTTAATAGAGATGAACGAGTGCGTAGCACCTGAATCAAAGAGCACATAAGCAGCACATTTATTTATATGTATCGCTCCTGTCAGGGTTAGTTGAGTTGTTTATGCTGAGGTAAAATCTCCTATTTCATCTAGGGTGAGGTGAAAGTAATTGTATGAAAAGAAAATTTAAATATGTAGTGTACCTGGTACGACTACTGGTTGATCGTGGTCATCGGTCCCGTACATGGCAAAGACCCGCAGGGCCGCTCCATCAGGTTCTACGGGTCTAGTCTTGCAAAACCTGGCCTTGTGCCCTAGTTTTCCACACAAAAAGCATTTTTTTCATCCGACCAAACATTCTCCCTGTTGCATCTTCTTACACTTTGGAGAAACATTGTAGTGAGGAACGTTGGATGCCTGAGTCACTGGCCTTTTGTTGTGCCTCATTTGTCCCTCAGCTTCTGCTGGTCGTTTTACACCCTGCCCTGATGGGGGTCCACCCGTGAAGGTTGGGTCGGGGTAGCCTTCCATGTTCTCTGCATAGCTTCTTTCTGCTTCCTCACTCCTTCTAGGGCCAATTCTCTTGTCATCATTTCCGTATAGGGGACACCCTCAATACCGGCCCCAATAACCCCCTCCTGAACTTCAAATTTCAGCCCTTGCACGAAATGATGTACCTTATTTTCCTCCGCTGCCACCAGATGAGGAGCGTAACGGGATAAAGCATCGATTGAATAGGAATCAATTCCAATTTCATAGGTGATAAGGTTACAATCCAACATTGAACAGGAATTAACACTATAAACCTCGCGATGTAGGGCCTCCTCTAGCCAACTACATCATTCCAATTTCTTACCTCAATATTTAGCTTAGTATCCAGCAGCAAACAACAACCAATCCACAGTCAAAATAGCAAGCAAGAGAAGGTTTTCCACTGACCAAGCTTCACACGTTTCCTAAGCAAAGATGGAATTAGTTTCAATTCTCAAAATCAACCTGACCCAATTGGTGATCCATAACTAAACTAACAGTTAACACTTACCTTCACTTCACAGATGGACAATTCCACACAGCAAAATCCAGAGTAGGTGCACCAGAGTTGTCCAACAGAAACTCATACAACTCTTCACTTAACTCACTAAACACTTCACACTCACAAGAAAAATGTAGCACACTCACCTCACTGACAGCAACAGAGTATACAGGAGAAACTTACCTATTATAGATGAAGGGAGAGGGAGAGCTGAGCAGCAGCAGGGATAAGAGAGCTGACAGTTGTGCAAACCAACAAAAGTGTGGTCCATTGAGGTACACACACGTGGAAAGCCTTCCCATCTACAGAGAGAGGCTAGATGTTGCAGGGGGTAGGCTGGAGAAGAAGACTTTTGTTGATTTCTCCAAGAAATCGGAAGAGAGACGATTTTCAAATGGGTTTCTCAGAAATTCCTGATAATTCAGACGTGAGTTGGTGTCCGCATGCAACGTCCACTGTCGTCTGAATTGTCCCAAAATTGTACAGATTCAATGCAGACGCAAATCCTCTTCGTCCTCTGTCATCCGCATAGGCGTCCAATTTGTTTGGAATGCAATATGTCATCCCCAGGCATCCCAAGTTCAACAATGCAAATTCACAGTGTTGCGAACGCAGGCAAGTCGTCTGGAGTGTCGTCCACAAGCGTCCAAAACTCACTGTACACACTTTTTCTTAACTATTCTACACTTAACTTATTTTCAAATTTTAACCCTATACTTTTCAAGCACAATTTTACCCTTACCCTTGCATAACATGATATAATATTCATATATATTAATTATCTGAATTTAATACATTAACAAGAAAGGGGAAAAATATTTGGGGTATTACATTAAACCACCCCGTTTCAACGGGGACGTTTCAGATATCACGATGTTGAGGAGTGGGTACACTTCGTTGAGGACAAGTTTAACTACGTAGACATTGGTGAGGCGGAGAAAGTTAAGTGTGCCACATATTAACTGACTCACGAGGCACGCTTCTGGTGGGATATCGTCAAGACCTCTGGTGACATGGACACCCTCACTTGGAAAGACTTCTAGGACCTGTTTAACGAAAAGTACTTAAACCATACAGTTCGCAGCCATAAACTGACGGAATTCATGCATAAACATTAGACAGGCACAGTGATAGAATATACCCAACAGTTTAAGGCCCTATCCCACTATGCTCCTCATCTGGTGGGGGTAGAAGAAAACAAGGTACATCATTTTGTGCAAAGGCTGAAATTCGATGTTCAAGAAGGGGTTATTGGAGCTAGCATTGAGGGCATCTCCTATTCAAAGATGGTGACAAGAGCGCTGGCCTTGGAAGGAGTAAAAAGGCAGAGAGAAGCTACACAAAAGGCATGGCAGACTACTCTTACTCAACCATCACGTAGTGGGCTCCCTATGGGAGAAGGTGTCAAACAACCGGCGAAAATTGGAGGATAGCAAAGGCCAGATAAGAGGCCGATGACACAGGCATCCAACACTTCTCCACACAATGTCTATCCAAAATGCCAGAGGATGCATTGAGGGGAACGTCTAACTAGTACAGAGAAATGCTTTTCTTATGAGAAGCCTAGGCATAAAGCTAGAAATTGCCTAACCCGACCCGTGGGACCTGGAGGAGCAGCCTCGCGCGTCTTCGCCATGAACGGGACCGATGACCACGATCCGCCAGTGGTAGTAGCAGGTATAGGCGCATTTACATTTATTCTCATACAATTTCGTTGTTTCTTCCCTTAGATGAAATAAGAGATTTTACCTTAGAGTAAACAACTCACCTAACCCTGGCAGGAACACTATATATAAACAAGTGTGCGGCTTATGTATTATTTGATTCGGGTGTTATGCACTCGTTCATCTCCACGAAGTTTTGTGAATGCGCAAATTGCTTTTCCAACAGCACAAGCTACACGCATCGTGTGCTGTTGCCCTCCGGCGATCGATTAATTACCGACGAGATGCTTAAGTCATATGAGGTGGACATCAATGGCCATTTATTTCAAGCCAATCATCATGAATCTAAATGTCTATGATGTTATAATGGGAATGGATTGGTTGTCAGCGCACCATGTGGTCATTCATTGCAAGGAAAGAAATGTCTGTTTCTGTCCTCTTAGTGGCAAACGGCACACTTTTCAAGGAACCAAAGAGAAGGGAAAGTTTACCATTATCTCTGCACTCAAGGCGGACAAGTTGTAGAAAAATGGGTGCGAAAGATTTTTGGTCAACATGATTGATACTACCACAAGCACTAAAACTAAGATGGAGGAGGTTGTGGTGGTGCGTGACTTTCCAAACATTTTTCTCAACGATCTTCTAACCAGACCGTGATATTGAGTTCGAGATCAACTTGCAACCTGGTATGGATCCCATTTCAAAACATATGTATCATATGGCACCTGCTAAACTGCGAGAGTTTAAAGTACAATTAGAAGAGCTGGTTACCAAGGGATTTATTCAGCCCAATTTTCCTACTTGGGGTGCACCAGTGCTATTTGTCAAGAAGAAAGACAGGACCTTAAGGATGTGCATTGATTACAAAGAATTGAATAAGGTGATGATCAAGAACAAGTATCCCCTGTCGAGAATCGATGATCTCTTCGACCAGTTGTGCGGTGCTCGGGTATTCTCAATGATTTACCTTCGATCTGGCTACCATCAGTTGGAGGTTAAACTTGAGGATATACCCAAGACTACTTTTCCCATGCGGTATGGTCACTACGAGTTCTTGGTGATATCCTTCAGATTAACCAACGCCCCTACAGCCTTCATAGACCTAATGAACCGAGTGTTCCCAGATTTTCTAGATAAATTTATTATCATTTTCATCGACGATACATTAGTCTATTCCTGATCAAAGGCGGAACATCATGAACATCTATGAGTGGCCTTATTTGTTCTCTGTCAACTTCAGTTATATGCGAAGTTTTCTAACTGTGACTTCTGGCTGAGCAAGGTCGGTTTTCTTGGCCACATAATTTTCAAGGAAGGTATTTTAGTTGACCCATCCAAGATACAGGCAGCAGTTAACTGGTCACCACCGAAAAATGCTAGCCAAGTGAGGATTTTTCTGGGCCTGGCTGGTTACTAAAGGCGCTTTACTGATGGGTTTTCAAAGATCGTGTTACCCCTTACCGATCTTACCAAGAAGAACGCCAGATTCTGGTGGTCCAGCGATTGCGAAAACAGTTTTCAAAAGTTGAAATGCAAATTAACAACTGCCCAAGTGTTGGCATTGCCTATGGAGGATGATGACTTTAGCATTTACTATGATGCATCACGACAAAGACTCAGTGGAGTTCTTATGCAGCATGAGAAGGTCATCGCCTATGCATCCTGACAACTCAAGATTCACGAGCAGAACTACCTTACCCATGACTTAGAGCTCGCAGCTGTGGTCTTCACTCTCAAGGTATGGAGACATTATTTGTATGGGCAGCGCTGAGAGATTTACTTAGAACACAAGAGTCTCAAGTATATCTTCACCTAGAAGGAATTAAATATGCATCAACAACGATGGCTTGAGTTTGTAAAAGACTATGACTGTGAGATCAAATACCATCCAGAAAAAGCCAATGTTGTTGCGAATGCTCTCAACCATAAGGTTGTAGTGATGAGCATGATATGTCAAGGAATGCCTTCTAGACTCTAAAAGGACCTTCAGGGGCTTGAGGTACAGATAGTCCCAGCACAGTTGGACGTGGTGTTAGCAAAGTTGACGTTGGTGCCATCTAGTACTAAGCAGATCAAGGAGGCTCAGCAAAATGATGGGGTATGTAAGGATTTAAAACTGAACCCAACCATACCGAAGTATCAGAACTTCTCTACGTCTACGGATGGTATGGTCAAGTATAAGTACCGGTGGTATGTAACAAGTGATACCACAACTGAAGATCCTAAGAGAAGCTCATTCCTCCAATTTCTATGTGCATCCTGGTTATAACAAGATGTTCTGAGATCATAAAACTCATTACTACTGGCCGAATATGAAGTATGATATTGCAGATTTTGTGTCGCTATGCCAAGTATGTCAGCTCATTAAGGCCTAACACCAGCGACCTGGCGGTCTGCTCCATCCATTGTCAATCCCTGAATGGAAATGAGAGCATATTACCATGGACTTTGTCACTTGTCTACCCAAACTGCTCAAGGCCAAGATACAATCTGGGTAATCATTGATCAGTTGACGAAGGTTGCACATTTTCTACTGGTATCTATGACGTATAAGATGAATCAGTTTGCTAATTTATATATTAAGGAGATAATGAGGCTAAATGGTGTTCCGGTTTCTATTGTATCAGATCGGGACCCGCGCTTTACTTTGGCTTTCTGGAAGAGTCTAAGCAAAGCTATGGGCACCAAACTAAAATTTAGCATAGCATTTTATCCTCAGACAGACGGCTAGAGTGAGAGAACCATCCAGACTCTCAAGGATATGTTACGTGCTTGCGTTCTCGACTTCCAAGTAGGATGGGGAAAAATCTTGCCATTGGTTGAGTTCACATATAACAATAGCTTTCAAGCCACTATCGGCATGGTCCCTTACGAAGCATTATATGGGAGGAAGTACAGGTCCCCCTTGCACTGGGATGAAACAGGTGAGGCTACTTTCTATGGCTCCGAGAGGGTGCAGAAGACTACGGAGTCTATAGCCTGATTAAGCAAAGAATGTTAGCATCTCATAGCCATCAGAAGAGCTATGCGGACAATCAATGTTGGACCCTTGACTTTGATGAAGGGGATAGCGTGTTCCAGAAGATATCTCCTTTCAAGGGCATCGTTTGGTTTGGCAGGAGAGGGAAACTCAACCCTAGATATGTGGAACCTTATGTGATCACGAAGAAAGTAGGAGCTGTCGCCTATTAGCTACAGTTGCCAGACTCCATGGCAGTTGTACTACACAATGTCTTCCATGTGTCTATGCTCAAGAAATGTCTGGGTGATGCAGATGTACTAAACCCTTCCGATAATATTGAGATACAACCCAACTTGAGCTACAACGAAAGACCTGTTCAGATTCTTGACTCAAGCGTAAAGGAGCTACGACACAAACAAATTCCTCTAGTCAAGGTCTTATGGATGAATCATAGCTGTGAAGAGGCCACCTAGGAAAAGGAAGATGACATGTGGGCCTTGTACCCCAAATTATTCAATAGCTAATTTTGGGGACCAAAATTGTTTTAAGGGGGGTAGTATGTAATACCCCGGTACTAATTTTCTTGCTTACGTGATATAATTGAACTTGGAGATAATTACATTGTGTATCTATATTTTTTTAATTGTGGTATGTATCTATGGGGAAAGGTTATGGGATAGAAAGTTAATTTCAAAAATGGGAATAAATCCTGTTCTGGGCGTTTCGGACGCCTGCGGATGACTTGCGGACAAGACGTATCATCCGCAAACGTATTGAACGTCAGCTTTAGAACTTGGGATGACTCGGGACACAAATTCACATTCGGATCTCACTGTGTTTCATACTTGTGACCGAGTCCAAACGAATGCGAATGAGATGAGGCATCACCCAATTTCAATCTGTCCAAAGCTGGACACCTTCGGACGCTTGCGGACCGGCGCGAATGAGATGAGGCATCGTCTGATTTAAATTTGTCCATTTTATGGACAGATTCAGATGATACATGCAGATACCAAACGGCGTCTGAGGGTCAGCTGTGGACGATACGGATGAAAGTGGGGACGCCAATTCTCGTCCACAATCACAATTTGGCCTTGGGATTTTACCCATGCGGACGACTACGGACAAGATCAAGGCATCCGTACTCTTCTGAAAAATCACAGAATAGCAAAACTTTAGGGATTTAAATTAGGCAGTTTGTCGCATAGTCCATAAATACACGATCTCTCAACAACGAAAAATTGACTCCCAAATAGGGAAATCGCCTCCAGCTCCAGCTTGTTCGTATCCTAGCCATCCTTCTCCTCTCCTACCCGATGATTGCCTAGTAAGACTCTTCTTTTTAATCTTTAGATCACTCCTTCCAGAGGGGTTCATCTTCCTCCCCTGCATTTTCTTCTCTTCTCCGTTAGCTTCTTCTTCTTCTCTGGGTTTTGCTGGGAGTGGAGCCGCTGCTATCCCTGTTAAGGTCTTTAACACTTAGGTAAGGGAGTGGGTAGTCTTTGGCTTGAGGAAGCCCTACCCACAAGTAAAAACGTGTGTGTGTATGTGGTGATTGTTAGTTGTAATTGTGATCCTCTAAATTTCATACATGTCTTAACTTGCATAATTATTCCCTTTGGATGCTTTATTCTGCTGCCTTACCTCTACTGTGTTCATTTTATACATTTTCTTTATTTTCTTTGTTCCTGTATTCCATTTTAATAATTATTTACAATTGTTGAATGTTAAGTTAAGAACACTAAGCTTAGTGAAAGTCAAGTCCTGTGAAGTAATGTGGTGAGCCATTGAATTTTGTAGACTATTAAGAACTAATGAGACGTAAGTGTTGTTCCATAACTATTATATATATATTGAGCATGCTTATTCTCCCTTTCCTTAGTTATAATACCCTTGTTATGACTGTTAAACCTATTAATTGTATTACTCTCGCTTTGTTTCGCTGTGATGATACCTGTCATAGAAGCATGTTATTATAAGTCTATATCATCACTTACTATCTCCGCAAGTACCCTGCGTGTTGTTACAAGCATGTCCTAACTATCTATTGTAGATCT
>CM039481.1:24009258-24022193 GCA_022433065.1 Begonia loranthoides
GTGATGATACCTGTCATAGAAGCATGTTATTATAAGTCTATATCATCACTTACTATCTCCGCAAGTACCCTGCATGTTGTTACAAGCATGTCCTAACTATCTATTGTAGATCTTTAATCATGATAACCATATCTTGTTGACCATCCAGCATGTTTTATTAAACCTTCTAACTATTTCTGGTATGCTTACGACAAGCCTTTGGGTAGGTCAATTTTTACAAGACACGCTAAATTTCCCACATTATTACTTTGGTTATTCGCATATTATTATTACTTGTCAGATTCTCTAAACTAGTAAGATTTCATATATTTGTCAAGCATGCTGAATTTCACATTACTCTTCATGAGTGTTGATTTGTATTGCTAAGCATGTCAATTATTGCGAAACTTTCAAGCATGATAAATTTCTATTAACCATCTAAATTTCTAAGTATTGTTAACTAACCACTTCTCATTAACCCTAAGTATGTTAACTATTGCCTAGCTGATCGTCGAACATGTAAATTAACTATCGTTGTATGTAAATGACCCTCCGTTAATCTTGAGCATGATTACCATCACTTAATTAGATTCCGAGCATGTCAATTAACTATTGCAATCTTAGTTGCATGCATTGATTTGTCCCAATTCTTAGTACCTGATAAATTTATTATCTTTGTTTGAAGGCATGTGTTATTCGTTGTTCCTATGCGTTTCCTTTATGGCTGCCTTTGATATGCTTCCTTCTCTCCATGTTTCCATGTTTTCACTTTCTTCGTGTATCTTTAAATTCCGCCATCTATTATTGAATTGTTGTTTTATTTAAATTTATGTTATTTACTTTCATATATGTTCTACTTAGTGTCGTCATGCACCACGCTAATAAAAACAAATAGGAAGTGTCCCCTCAGTGGTGGTGCTCACACATGCATGAGTGAGGTTAAATGATGAAAATGGGTGATAACATTAGGATAATAAAGGTTTCTGTGGTACCGGTAGCTTAGCCCAGCATAGGAACTAAAAAAGAAAACGATGAAAACGAGAGTTGGGGGGCGGATGGGTAGTGGGTCTAATCTACAACTAGCCGGAGCCCCTCCCTTTTCGGGTACGAGAGTTCTAGTTGTAAGAAAAAGGTTAGGTCTGACCACTATTCCATTCCATAGGAAATCTTCCAATCTTCAGCTCGATGTACTAGTAAGGAACGAACGAACGAATGTAATAAAAATGTTGGTTTGGGCGGTCCCCATTCCATAATTGACTAAAGAGAGGCATAACATAAGCATAAAACCCTCATTTCCTTCACGGGGCCATTGGCTCACGTCCTTCCTTGTGGTGTAAGTAATGAAATGGTAATACCCGGCGCAGAGGAAGAGGCTTTCCCCGTGGAGTCTGTAGAATATCTGGTGGAGTCATAACCGGAGTAGACTGATGGCTCAAGGAAAGAAGAAGAGCATGTTTTGTAAAAATAGTAAGCACATTTTGCAAAAATATTAACTATGGCCCTAACTCGTATTTTGAATATGTGACGCTTTTAACCCTGGATTTTAGATATGTTTTGATTTATACTTCTTGTAAATAAACGTTTTAACTAAATTATTTTCAATTTCGTTTCCGTTATACTTTTCAAATAAATCAATGATTTGATCCCCCACGATTTAAACGAGTTTAAGAAAAAGGTTAGTAACGATTGGGATTAATAGGCACTCTGATTGTAAATTAAGGAGGTTTTTAATAAAGGTTTTGACACAATTAAAGTTTAAAGTTTTTCAACGCGTATTCAAGAAAGATAAAAAGGAGATAAAAATCTGGGCCATTACTATAATATTATGTCGTTATTGCTTGGAATTAAACACTCCCTGAATACTTCTATTAGGTTTAGGGTAGTTCAGTAAATTGTTGTACGTCGGTTAATGATCTGATTAATAGCCATAAATGATAAATGAAGGGTATGGATACTAGAATATATTTGTAAATAAATTCTACCATATGTTCTTAGTTTGACAATATAGGTTTTCCCCACAATTGTAAATCCTGTAATTGTAGGAATTAAAATAGATGTTGTAACTAAATTGTTATATATAATCTATGAGTAATAATCACAACTATTATTGTACGTGTGATAAGTGAAAATTAAGTTGATTGTTGCTCTAGGTTAGCATTACTTTCATTGTTAAATAATATACGATGCTTGCTCATTGTTTGTGTAATACCCCGATTTTTCCGTGATAGAATTAAGTAAAATTAATTGGGAAATTAATTGGGTTATAGTTGGATTATTTGGAGAAATTTTATTATGAAATATATTGCCCCGAAAATAAGTTTAGAAAAATAATTGTTGGGATATAATTATATCAATTATTGGATAATAATCAAGAATTTATTTAATGAAAAATTAATTAAAGAAAAATTTATTGTAATAATCATTAGTCGATATCTGGAATAAATCGGGATTTGAAATTTGGATCGACTAATATACGATACGTATATTCAACGCATAAAAATATAATCGTAATATTAAATTATTAAATTGGGGATTAATTAAATTGAAGTAGAATAAAAGAAGAAATTAATTTAAATAAAAGGAAAATTGAAATAAAAAAGAAAAGTTGAAATAAAGGATGAAGGAAAGAATAAACTGGAAGGAACCGGTTCGGTTTGCATTTTCAAAACAAAATGGCCTTGGGCCATTTGAAGAGAGAAAGAAAGGGAGAGACGAGGAGGGATCGGGACCGGAGAGAGAGCGTGGCGACGAGCAAGCGAGGGAGAGCTCGAGGTCGGGCTTGTGCTACCGGCGTTGGGGCTTCTTCGTGGCGTGCGACTCTGGGCATGCTGGCTACTGACGGTGGCGCGGGTGTTGTCGGTGATAAGCAAGTTAGGGCTCCGCAGGTGTGGTCGATCGGAACTACGGGGCTACGGGGGTACGTAATTTAAATTGGCTTTGTTCTTCTTCCTAACTTCTGATTACGATGGAATTGGTGATTGGCAGGGACGAGTCGGCATTGGCAGTTGCGAATTGTGGAGGTGAAAATCGGTAGAGATGATTTGGCGATGGTAGGGGAGTGTGAATCGTGAACCGTGCATTCACGCTAGACAAAACCGGAGCTGGTTCCTCTAGCTCCTCCTCTGGCAAGCCTTCCACACGGCATTTTCTGGTTGGGCCACCCTTCCTTGAAGTGTGCAGTTATCCTTCCGTCAGTGGAAGTCGTCTCCTCTGCCTATAAATCAATGGCAGTGGATGGGTAAGCATGCTGGACGTTTCATTCAATTAAAGTGAGCAGGTGAGACGGAGGAAAAGAGAGAGAGAGTGAGAATGCTCTCTAGAGCAACCTAAGGCCGAGAGAACAACAAAGGAGAAAATAAGAAGAAGAAGTGGAAGTAGAGGTTGTCTGCTCTCGGGTTCTTCAAGTGAGATAAGCTCTCTATCTTGTTAGATGATGTTAAGGAAATGTTTGTCTATTGATGACGTCTTGGCTTCGTGTTTTAGTTAGTGCTTATGGAGGTTGAGGGGAAAGGAGGAAGTTGGTGAAGGAAGAAGGCAGTGTTGCAATGATTTTATTACTTCTGCTGAAATTGATAAGTGTTTTAAGTAAAGAGTTTTAACGATCGGATTTTATAAAGGAAGAATACTCTGATATTTATTTATATGAAAAGAAAAGTTTTAAATTTCACGCGAATTTAAAGTAAATAAAAACTGAGTCGTTACAGTTTGTTGATTGATTGTGATATTGTTTGTGATATATGAATTGTTGTATGACATTCATATAGGCATGTTAGAAGGGTGGTATGTCATGCATTTCATGGGTTAATAATGAAGATAATAAATGGTGTTTTCTACGTGAGTTCAGAAACTAAAGAGGTTGTCACACGTAGAAAATGACTTGTTTGAGTAAGTTCAAAAACTGAAGAGGTTGCTCTTACTCAACGGGGGGTGAGTTTGAAAACTGAAGAGGTTGTTCTTACTCAACGAGGGGTGAGTTCGAAAACTGAAGAGGTTGCTCTCATCCAAGAGTAAATGAATGTAAATGTAGGTGGACTCATTTTTAGTGAGTTCAAAAACTTAAAAGGTTGCTCTAACGTAAAAACAAATCTAAGTGGTGAGTTTGGAAACTGAAGAGGTTGCTCTCACCCAGCAGGTTTATGCATGTAGAGTTGTCATAGAGGTTACAGTTGCATTTCATTTTATATTCCTTACTAGGCAATAAGCTCATTTTTCATCCTGTGATGTATGTATGGATTGTGAGCCGATTGAGGTGAACGTTGGAGAAGTGTCATGCGATGCAAGCTTGTGTTACCATGCCGGAACGACCTCGAGGGTTATGACTGTAATGAATAAAAGTTATTTTAATGGCATAAAGACTTTGCTATGGATTTTAAGTATTTTAATTACGTTATTTCTGTAAGACAGTTAAATGTTTTTATTTCACGTAACGTACTCTAATGTTTTTCAATTAAGTATATTTTAATGGCTTTTTAAAATGTTCAAAATTTTACGAAAAATTTACAAACAGAAATGGAATAGTAATAAAAGATCAAGGTTCTTGTGGTCCGGTAGGTCAAGCCTAGTACATGAAGAAAAGATAAAGATTTCTGTGGTCCGGTAGGACAAGCCCGGCACAAGAACAAAGGAAAAGAAAAGAAAAGACAATTAAAGAAAATAATATGAAAAGAGAAGTGGATACGGAAACAGGAACGAAAACGGGAACGGATATGAAAACTGTATGAGCACATATGCCGATATGGAAATGAGAACAAAAACATAAACAAAAATGGAAATGAGTTTCTATAAATGGAAATAGATACAGATACAGATACAGATACGGATACGGAAACAGACACGGGAACGAATAGAGAAATACGTACTATCATGGATACTGAAACGGATATAGAAACAGGAACGGAAATAGAAACAGAAAGATAAGAACGAACGCGTGAAAAGATAAAAGATAAAAGAAAGAAAAAGAAAAGAGAAATTATATACAGTTTTAAAGTGGCACAACATGTGTATCTAGCATTTAAGTTCTATCACTTACTGAGCGTTAGGCTTATAGTTTATGACTTGTGATGTAGGTACAAGCATGATAGAATGACGGACATATTAAGGAGCAAGTGATGAAGGATTTGCACGGGAGAGTCATGTGGCTGGCTAGGCTAATGGTATCAAAGAGAAATGAATTTTGTATATATAATGTAAACAGTTGTGATTCTTTTAAAGGATGATTTATGTTTCCGCAATGAAACGATTTAAAGTCTTTCGCTTTAAATTAAGAAAAAGGATTTTATAAATAAAGTCTTCCACTGTTAATAACAATTTAAGTAACGAGTTTAAGAAAAAGATTTTTAACGATCAGATTTTAAGAAAAGAACTCTAATTTAATCTTAAAAGGTTGTAATAAAGATTTCAGTTGTTTTATAAAATTTTTAAATTTCAAAAGATTTTTAAAGGTAAAAAAAGCCAGTTCGTTACAGAATGGAAATGAATCCATCCGAAAATCGTAGGAAAATTCGCTCAGGAGAGGAAGTTATGGATGAAGGGGTGCAAGCTGGTTTGAATAGGTACCTCGATTGTGCCTATTGACTTCAATGATCTCCTTGGATGGAAGCACTCCAACTTGGATTTATGCAAGTTTTTTACTCCTTTACTGGGGATCTCTACCTTTGGAATGAGATGGAGAAAGAAATAACAATAAGAGGAATCACTTAAAATTCACAAGAACATGGTGAAACCTATTTTGATTCCAAAAACCACTTGATTGAACACTAAGAGAAATGACCGAGTGGAGGGAACTCAAAAACGTTTGAAAAAAGATAATCTTTAGCCGAAAATATTCAATGTTAAGACAAACCATAAAAAGGGCTTAAATACCCCTTAAAATTAGGGTCGCCCTAACACAAATCATAATATTGTCCAAAATGAAATAACACCAAAATAGGCTCTCGGCCATTGGACTAAGTCGAGAGCATCCCAAACAAACCATTAAAATTTCTACAACAAAATATTCTAAATAAATTCATAAAATTAAACTATGCTACCTGTAACGACCTAGGTTTTTCTGTTTCACCTTATATTTTATTTCATTTAAAGATGCGGTTAAATTTTTCAAACTTTAAGTGTGTCAAACCTTTATTTAAAATCCCTTTAATTTAAAATCAGAGTGCCTCTTATCCTTGATCGTTACTACCCATTTTTCTTAAAACCATTTAAATCATGAAAAAATAAAATCATTGATTTATTCGAGATTTATGATGGAAGCGAGTAAATAATTAAATAGAGGAAACGAATTCAAAAACCATTTAGTTAAAAACATAAATTTAAAACGGAAAGTCTAAATCAAACCTTCTTAAAGTTTAGGGTTAAATTTATCATGTATCCAAAATATATGAGTTAAGGCTGTAGTTAGGATTTTTACAAAACGTGTTCACTATCCAACCCTTACAAAACAAGTTCCTCTTTCGTTTCCTTCGAGCCATCAGTCTACTTGGGTCGCGTTTCCTCCGAATAATCCGCAGGCTCTACGGGAGAAGGACTCCTCCTCTGCGCCTGGTATTACCATTTCATTACCTACACCACAAGTAAGGATGTGAGCCAATGACCCAGTAAAAGAAATGAGGAAAATGCTTATGCTTATGCTTATGTCTCTCTTTAGTTTCCTTTGGGATGGGGGGCAGCCTAACCCATTGTTATTTACTTTCTTTTCTTTCTTTCTTTACTAGTACTTCAAGCTGGAATTGGGAGGTTTTTCTCGTGCAACGGCATAGCGATCGAACCTAATCTTTTTCTTGTAAACTAGAACTTTCATACCCTATGGGGAAGGGGCTCCGCCTAGTTTACAGACTAGACCCGCTATCCATCCACCCACAATTCCCTTTTCTACTTCTCTTAGCATTTTCTTATCGTTTTTTCCTTTCTAATGCATGTGAGCACCACCCCAAGGTGGCAGTCCCTAATTGTTTGTATTACGTGATGCATGAAGACACTTCAATAAAGCATACATGGAAGGAAAACAATGAAGCATATACATCGGAAAGTAATGATAGAGCATATATGGAAATTAAACAATGAAGCATATACATTGGAAAGTAACAATAGAGCATATATGGAAATTAAATAATGAAGCATATACATTTGGAGAGTAAACAATCATGGTTTATGCACAAAAGGCCAGAGCACATCATGACCGATGGACGGTTACAAAGAATAAACATATAGATGGCAACAAGGCATATTATTGCACAAAGAAGTAATTATGTTATTCATGCCGGAATTTAATCAAGTGACAACTATCATGCGTTATCAACTGCCTTAACGAAATTGCTAACCAACATGCTCAAATATAATACATATTAGCGGAGGGATTTTACCACAATATAAAACATGAGGTCATGCAAAGTCAATAGAAGCATACTTGTGAACACCCTTGTACTATCAAGAAATTAGCATGCTTTACACAAGAAATGCTAAGACAAGTAATAAGCAAGTCATAGGTGGTTTAACAATCTAACGTGTTGAAGCAAGAACTGAGCAAGTGATGGACATGTTGAGCAAATAATTAGATGATTTAACAAAAGTGGAAATGTATAACAAGAGTCATTCATTTCTACATTCTCATTCATACTTTCTTACACTAACTTGTCATCAACCCTACTTTTAATAACCAGAACATAAAAGTGGCAGCAAAATATCAAATGGATTCAACAGTAAGTTATATAAAGAGCTAGAGATAGAATAAAGGCAGTAAGAAATTCGTAGGAAAATAGCAATAGAACATTATCTAGGAGCCCCTATAAATTTTTATCCCTACTCTTACATAGACAACAAAAACATCCAAGGCACCCAACCAAGTAGCTCAACAACTAATAAAAGTAACTAAGCATTTAAAGGTAACAAGAATAATGAACAAGTAAAATTATGCAGTAGAACAAGGCAAAAATAGAATAAAAAAATCAATCATCAAGCAATCCATGGGAGTTAAGTCATTCTCCACTATCACAGTCAACACGCACACGCTTTATACTTGTGCGTAGGGCCTCCACTTGCCAAGACTACCCATTTCCTTACCTAAACATTGAAGTAACTTAGCAGAGATAGCTGAACTCCACTCTTTGCAACACTACACTCAGCTAAACGAAAAGGAGAAGAAGTTGGAAGAAGGAGAAGAGAGGAGAAGAATGCAGGGAGCTGAACTCTACTGGAAGAAAATGAGCTGAAGATTAAAAGGGAGAGTTTTACTAGGCAATCATCGCATAGGAGTTGGGAGGAAATTATGACTACGCATTGGTGGAGGATAGAGCTGAGCGATTTCCTTGTCTGGGAGCGTTTTTCTTCGCCAAATCTCGTGTAGTAATGGACTACACGATAAGCGGTTGGATTTCAAATCCCTAAATTTACGTAGATCTGTGATTTTCCGGACGAGTGCGGACGCCTTGATCTCGTCTGCAGCCGTCCGCATGTACAAAATCTTCAGGCCAAAAATATGGCCGCGGACGGGAAATGGCGTCCCCTCCTTCATCCGTATCGTCCGCCGCTGTCTTGTGGACGCCGTTTGCCGTCCGCATGTACCGTCCGAAAGTGTCCAAGATTAGGACAGAGTCAAATCGAACGAGCTCTCCTCTCGTCCGCCCGCATCTGGACTAGTCCGAAAGTCCCTAGACTTGGACAGATTCAATGCGGACACAGTATTTCTCGTCCGCATCGTCTGTAACGTCGTCTGCAAGTCCACGTTACACAGAGTTCAGATGCGTCATCTCATCCCCAAAGTCATCCCAAGTCGGGGCGACGTTCCAGGTGTGTTACGGATGACACTTCATGTCCGCAATGTCGTCCGTAAGCATCCGATCTGACCGAAATCCCCATTTTCTTCACATTTTCAACTAAATTTTTATCCCGCCATATTTTCCCATGAATGTACGTTATAATTCAAAATTTGAATGTACGCCATGTAATATATATATATATATATATATATATATATATATCCCCAAAATTTGATTACATAGCGTATACAAGAAAATTAGGATCGGGGTATTACACCACCTCCTTTGAATCCAATATCCTCTTGAAGTGACTTCTTTGTTGATAACATTAAAAACTTCCCCAATGATCCATAGAGGTGTTGGATGTGAAGGAGCCTTGGGTGCTATGGTTACACTCACATTTGAGCAAGTGTTTCAGGTTTTTCATGTCACTTGTGGAGGGTGTTTCCTCCAACTTATCATAGAGGACTTCACTTGTAAAGTAAGAAGAAATAAAAAAAATTAGTGAGCATCTTGGCTCGTGACTTTGTGATTGCTCATTGAGGTGCATCAAAACATGAGTGCGATGTTTATCTTCTTCGTTTCTCATACTTCAATGTTTTAGTTATTCATAAATTACTTTAAACTTTGAGTGATCGTGAATCATATACTTCAAAGTTTGTTAAATTCCTTTTACACTAGTTTCTCTTTATGAAAATTACATTACTAATCAATAAATATTACTTTAGTAAAAGTTAAATTGTTAAATTATAACACAATGTAATATTACTAGGATATTTAAAATATAAATCCACAGAAGATACCAAAAATAGTGAATGATCATTTTTCTTAGGGAAAATGACAATTCAACCATCGTGGTTTGTGATCAATGACAAGTCAACCACTATGGTATATTTTCTAACAATTTAACCACCCACGTATGCTAAAATGACAAATCCACCATTGTTGTCCGCAAAAAAAAAACTGAGGGTTCTGCCATTTTTGGCCTAGACGCCGCGGCATCTAGGTAATTTTTGCCTGGAGG
The DNA here is from genome assembly GCA_022433065.1 of Begonia loranthoides. Classification (NCBI taxonomy): domain Eukaryota; kingdom Viridiplantae; phylum Streptophyta; class Magnoliopsida; order Cucurbitales; family Begoniaceae; genus Begonia; species Begonia loranthoides. Next base: position 24,019,012 of record CM039481.1, read on the forward strand.
CCGTGGCTTCCAGACCATTTTTGCTTGGAGGCCGCGGCTTCGAGGCCATTTTTGCCTGAAGGCCGCGGCTTCCATGCCATTTTTGCCTAGAAGCCTCAATGTCCAGGCAAAATAATGCCGAGACACTTCGAATTCAATTTTTTGACCTCTGCACCTTCAAACGACCATAACTTTTGCTACGAGTATTAGAATTGATCGTATAAGATATCAAATCGAAGCTCTCTCAGAGTTCTATCATTTGTTACAAGGTTTACCCCATGACCCCACTTTTTTGGCCCCTAAATCAATCATTTAAGTCCTCAAATTTGCAATCAAACATTTTTTGAGATCAAATATTGTTTTGAGGGCTTAAACGATTGATTTAGAGGCCAAGAAAGTAGGTGTCATGGGGTAAACCCAATGAAAAATGATAGATCTCTGAGAGAGCTTCGATTTGATATCTTATACGATCAATTCTGATACTTGTAGCAAAAGTTATGGTCGTTTGAAGGTGTAGAGGTAAAAAAATTGAATTCGAAATGTCCAGGCATTATTTTGCCTGGACACCGCGGCTTCCAGGCAAAAATGACTTGGAAGTTGCGGCCTCCAGGAAAAAATGGCCTTAAAGCTGCAGCCTCGGCCATTTTTGCCTGGAAGCCGCAGCGTCCAAGCAAAAATGGCCTGGAGGCCGTGACTTCCAGGCAAAAATTGTCTGGACGCCGCAGCGTCTAGGCCAGAAATGGCAGAACCCTCAGTTTTTTTTGTAGACAACGATGGTGGATTTTTTATTTTAGCATACGTAAGTGGTTAAATTGTTAGAAAATATATTACAATGGTTGACTTATTGATCACAAACCTCGATGGTTGAATTGTCATTTTCCCTTTTTATTAAATCCCTTAATCAATTTAATAGATAAAATTACGTGGTCATAATTAAATCAGCAATTTTAAAGCTTGTCTGAAAGTGAGAAAGACACGTGTCGATATCAGATGGCACCGTTAAAGTCTTCGAGTTTGGCTTCACAGTGGGAAATGAGTTTGTAATCTGCAATCCTTCTTCTCTGATTCTGCTCAGCTGATCTCTTCCCCCTTTTCGCGCTCAAATATTTGCGTTTTATCTTGCATATCCATGTAAGTTTACTTTTCAGAAAAGATTTGAGAGCCTGCAGGAGAAATCGAAACACATCGCTGTGTTTTTTCGCGATCTAGCTTTCTGGGTATTTGCGCTTTCTTTCCTGTGGTTAGTTTTGATGAATCTTTTGATAATTTGTTTATTTTGGTAGGTAATTATGTCGAGCGCGGTGGATGATGATGCAAAAGAGGAGGTTTTCTCCTTAGAACTTCCTGCTCCTCCTGGTTGGAAGAAAAAGGTGACTTTTGTGCATTGTTCCTTTCCCATGGAAGATGCTTGCTTTAATTTCTCCTTTGTTTTGGCTGAAATTTGTGCTTAGTTTTTATTTTTTTGTGTTGAATTTTAATTTAGGTAGGTTCTGTTTTTGGTTTAGTGATGGAATTTGATGTTCCCGTGTATTGTTCTCAAAGCTAGGGCTTGTGAGTGATTGTTCTAAATTTAGATTAATATTGAAGTGGCATACTTGGGAAATGTAAGTAAGATTTTTCTTTCGTCTTAATTGTTGGAATTTTCTGTTTAAGCTTCGTTCTCTAATTTGGGACTGTAGCATGTCTAAATCTAGAATCCTGAAGTGCTCAATTCTGGTGAGTATTTGCATGAGAGAGCGAGGGTTTGGCTCCATATGTGTCTTACTTATTCATGGGTGAACTACACATTTTCATCTTGAATTATTGAAGCTCCGACAATTAATGAAACAACTCAATATTTCAATTGCAGCCTAAGTTCTTTGGTAAATTTTCGTAAACCATGATTTTCCAATTATGTCATTGCGAGCTTTTATTACGTGGACTGATGTTCATGGAGAAAAAAAATAAATGACAAGGCTTTTTCATAATTTGTTTTTTTTAAGAAAAAAAAAAAAACAGTTTTGATGAGCAAAGGAAAGGGGAGATTCTGATTAAACAGTTTTTCATGGCTGATGCGCACAACGATTTTGTTTTCTTTCTAGTTCTTTCCGACAGAAGGCAGTGGAACTCCGAAGAAGAGGGAAATTGTCTTCATATCTCCGACAGGGGAGGAGATGAACAACAAAAGACAATTAGAACGCTTCCTAAAAGCACACCCTGGTAATCCGGCAGCTTCGGAATTTGATTGGGGGACTGGTGAGGCTCCTCGGCGATCATCGAGAATTAGTGAAAAGACCAAAGCATACTCACCACCAGAGCGCCGGCCAACGAAGAAACGAAGGACAAAATTGTCTGCTCCAAAGACTGTAAGGCAGACTGATGCTGCTAAAGATGAAAATAATGCAGGTTCTGAGATGAAGGAGGATGATTTGAAGGGAAGTAAAGAAGAGAAAGGAGCTCCTAAAGAAGATCCTAAAGAGGATGAACAAATTCATTCTCTAAAAACCAGTGAAAGAGTGGAGGGAATTGAAGAGAAGGAAACTGGGAAATCCAACACTGTAAATGATGGGAAAGAAATGGAAGGGGAAAAGGATGAAGAGGAGCAGGAGAGAGAAAATGTTAAGAGAGAGGAATCAGGACAACACAAGGGCGAAGAAGATGCAGTGGATGAGAAACAAAGTGGTGTTGAAGGAGACAGCACTGTCGAGAATGGAAGCCGTGGGCTGAAAGTGGGGGAAGTCTAGCGTTGAATATATCATTTAGATGACTGAAGAAATGTGTAGTTGTAATTTCTTGATGTTAATAATCTAACGATTGATTGAAATGTCTACGTATGTAGCCCCAGATTAGGCCGTATCTTGTTGTAGCCTGTGTATTAATAAGTTGTAAAACTCTAATGTAGTTTTGTGATTAAATAAATCCATGGCGGCCCGTTTTATGTGCCGGATTTGTTTGTAAAATTTTATGATTTTTGCAAACTTTCATCTGTGGAAGGCGTTGAAGGGAACTTAGCGACAAGAATGAATTTATCATCACGTCAATGGATTGACGTGGGTGTGTTTGTGGAAGAATGTTGTGGTTGAGAAAGAAGAGTATCGAGGAGGAGGAACAAGTTTTCCCGACAAAAATATGGAAGAAATGTTAGAAAATTTCAATAAACTTATTCACTATAATCCCATTTTTCGTTTACTTTACATGCTACAATACTTTTCTTCCCATTTAAC
>CM039481.1:24027112-24121734 GCA_022433065.1 Begonia loranthoides
CCATCACATTAAGCTATTTAATATTAAGTTAATGTGACATTAATTAACATGGACCACATTTACATAGATTATAGTTAAATAATCTAACAAGAAACTGAAAGAAATCTCCATTTCAGAGTCCCTTGAGTTGTCCTACAAGTCCGGTCAAGGCCGTCCATTTCTCAAATGCAGTGGCGGATGATACAAACGCAGCCTTGGAGGATTGAACGTCGTTTCTTGTGACTGCCAAGCCATAAAATTCAGGTGAGCAAGCGCCATACGAGAGTTGGAAATTCTTTCGAAAAAGTGAAAAGTTGCAGATTGCAATCCTAATTCTCGTCGGAGGAAAGGACTCACCTGATAAAATCAATGAAGCTATGGAAGAATTGAATGAATCCACTTCAGATTTCTCTTCAGGCCTGGAGCTCAGCTGCTCAAAAATCAGAACTTAAGAAAATTTCCCAGAAATCAATCACTCAAAAGAAACAGATTTAGGAAGCTCCTTTAATGGGGTTTCCTCAGAAAAGTAAGAGTGAGAAATGCAACCTTCGTGAAAGCTAAATTCGCCTTTTGAATCCAATCTGTATCAACGCTTTTGCCAAGAACTGAACTAGCTCCTGATAAATTGTTGTCATCAATTGCCTGACCTATTCTGCTTAGCTTGTAGACCAGCTCCTGCAAATACCCTATATAATCCAACCCGTTTCATTTTTCAGACCTTAAATCCAGTCAAAATAACTGAATGAGGATCATAAGTTGGACAATTAGGCCAAATCAGACCGTGACGTTTGAGTGGGAGAAGAAAAGTATAACCATGTGCTGGGTTCCAAGTGAGATTTATAAAAAAATATGAAGGACAAACTGTCCCCATTAATTAATTGTGTCAGATTAACCCATCATACATAGACAAACTTACGAATGATTGCATTTTGCTAACCGAACACCCAGATTTCTTCAATTAAAGAAATGCGTGATCGGGAACTCGGCCAGAAAATTCATTTATCATAAGAAATCCTGGATCTGAGCAAACCTGTCTCTTTACTGGACGAACTGATGACCCCTTGCTTTTCAAGCCTCTTTTTTCTATCCATCTTAACTCTTTCTAGAAGCTCTTCATCATCATCAGGTTCTAAAATGGCAGCATAGACTGCGGAAAACCCTATACCTGCGAAGGAGAAGATGAAAGTGGAAATGGAGCCCCAAAAAATGTTTCTTTTGCTAAAAACTAGGGAACTCGAATCTGCCTCTTGGATTGCATTAAGAGGAAGCCGTAGCCTGACATTCTGATTTTGTGGGTGTAAAAGTTTCGTCACTGGAGATGAGGAACGAGAGGAAGAAGAAGAAGAAGAAGAGAGAAAGGTATTTGCAGTAGAGAGAAAAGTGGACGCCATTTCACCGTTTTTAATCCTTTAGGTTCCTCACTGCCATCACCAAAGGCCGTTACTTTAGCCGGAAGGATACCACGTCTTTGAAGATAAGGTTGTAGGATAGGCTGGATAGCGTTACCCTATCCAGTCATTTTCTTAAATGATGAAGGCTATTTCTGTCATTTAATAAAATTTCAAGCATCACCCGATTCGGTCCAACCCATGCCTGTGTGTATAATCAAACAAAATTATTGATTTAAGGATGGATTGTTACAAAAATAAAAATTTATGTGCATGTGTTGAGGGTGGAGTTTGGGTTGAAGGAAGAGTTGTGGTGAATTTTAGGGTAAATATTAAGTGCATGGGTTTGGAACCAATGTTCTCCATCACCAACTAGTCTCAACAAACACAAAGATGACATAATCATATGATTCTACGGATTTGGTTTGCTTTTGTCCACCCAGTTTATCTGGTGAATGACTTGAATGTTAAAGCGTATTTGCTAATAAACTAAAACGCGAATAAGAATTAAAGAAATACACAAAGGCACATGGTGGAATTGAGAAAATATTTTTTTTTTAATTAAAAAATTCATTTATTGGTAAAAAATAAAATCCTATTTTCCAACATTAAAAACTAACTTTCTTCAGCTAAAGCGTCTGCCTTGATAAGCTTCAAAGTCAAAAACAGGCTCACTAATTAAGTATTATAATTGCTGGGTTGGTATCTTAACTTTGAAATCTGGAACCATACCCACTTAGTTTTCTTACTATTTCTAAATTCAAACCGCAATATTTGAAGACTATGAGTAGGTCAGCAAACACTAAATAAAAACAAATGTCACTTACACCTGTTTGAAGATGTCAGCGACAGGAAAGGCCTCCAAAATTGGAAGAAGAGCAGGTGTGTCCATTTCTTAGTTTAAGCGAAGACCATTCCACAACTACCCTCTTAACACTTCCAGCGAAGACGAAGTAAAAAGCAGACCTTCACATTGGCGTCTTTAAAAAGCCTACCTATTAGAGCGAGAACCTCCATCGTTCTTCTAAATTCAACAGCACCTCCCTACCTAACAGATTCAGATTCGGGGCGATCTGACCCAGAGAGAACACGTTTGCCGGAGAGAGAATGACGAAACTTGTATTTCTTGCGTTTATGGCTATGGCAGTTGCCATTGGAGAGGCCGCGACTATCACTGTAGGAGGTAACACCGGCTGGACCATTCCTCCCAACACTGATTTTTACGATAATTGGGAGAATACCCAGAATATTACAGTGGGCGACACTCTTGGTTTGTTTCCCAATCTTTAAAATTTCTCAATCCTATTTCGTCAATTTTTTTCTGAAATTTTCCATTTTACTTCAATGCAGCGTTCAATTTTGCTCAAGGAGCACACGACGTCGCCAGAGTAACAAAGGCAGCATATGATTCATGCAATCTGAATTCGCCAATCTTCACCCAGACAAATTCTCCTTTCTCCTTCGTCATCAACGACACCTCCGACTACTACTTCCTCTGTACCTTTGGCAATCACTGCTCCAGAGGACAGAAATTGGCCATCACCGACGTCAAAGTCTCCTCCACAACTACGCCGTCGTCTTCTCCTCCTCCTCCGAGCAGCACTAACGGTCCGTCCTCCTCTGCAACTCCTCCTCCTCCTCCGAGCACCACCAGCGGTCCGTCCTCCTCTGCAACTCCTCCTCCTCCACCAAACGCTGCCCACTCTCTCGCCTCTGCTTTCTCCCTTGTCATCATCGCCATCGCCGTAGTTCTTGGGTTAGTCAGAGTTTAGAGTTTCGACAGGATTCTTGTTTCCCGTCCGGTTTGGTTGTGCTGTGATTCTCACGTGACTGTTTCTTTTTGTTGTTAAATTAATTGGAATAAAACTATTGAATTTTTCTTATTTATGGTGATTTCTTTTTGAGTTATTAATTTTGTCGTAATATTTATGATTTGAGTATTAAAATTTGAGGAAGAAATATTTAAACAAATCAATTTATCAAAAAATAAAATAGGGAAATTAACAGCACAAACCCTCTAGTTTGAGATCAATGACAAGTCAAACCTTAGAGAAATTTTTTTAACAACTAAAACCCTAAACTATGAGAAATTAACGCCGGTAACCTCGCAGTCAAGTTTTCCGTCAAAGTCCATCAAATCTAACTTCTCAGTTCACTTAAAAAGTTTTTCCCTCAATTTCGATTTCGTTCGTCGGCGTAAATCCTTAAAATCGATGTAAGTTCTCTCGTAAAAATGAATTTCAAAGTCGAAGATTCAAAAATTTCGAACTTTCTGACTGTAAAACGACGATTTTTGAAGAAGAACCGTCGATTTTAGGTTTAAAGGCGTTTTTTAACATATGACGGACGTCCGTTACACGTTGACGGACGTCCGTCATAGGTTGTCCATCATATATTTAATATTAAAAAAAAATTAAATTACTGTTTTAACCTTATAAAAAATTTATAGTAATATTTTTAGAAGGGCAAAACAGTAATATGACAGACAAGTTGGGTACAGTTGTCTACCACTTGTCTGTCAAATTACTGTTTTGTCCCTATTAAAATATTACTGACAATTTTTTTAGGGTTAAAACAGTAATTTAATTTTTTTTTATTAATATTAAATATAAGATGGACGGCCATCGCCACGATGGACGTCCTGATAGGTTAAAATGCATCTTTTAACATATGACGGACGTCCGTCAACGTGTAACGGACGTCCGTCATATGTTTTTTTTTTTTTAATATTAAATATAAGATTTTTAACCTATGACGAACGTCCTTCATATGTTTTTTTTTTTTTTAATATTATATATAAGATTTTTAACCTATGACGGACGTCCGTCAACGTGTAACGGACGTTCGTCATATGTTAAAAAACATCTTTAAACCTAAAATCGACGGTTCTTCAAAAATCGTCGTTTTACAGTCAGAAAGTTCGAAATTTTTGAATCTTCTACTTTGAAATTCATTTTTATGAGAGAACTTACATCGATTTTAAGGATTTACGCCGACGAACGAAATCGAAATTAAGGGGAAAACTTTTTAAGTTAACTGAGAAGTTAGATTTGACAGACTTTGACGGAAAACTTGACGCGAGGTTACCGGTGTTAATTTTTCATAGTTTAGGGTTTTAGTTGTTAAAAAAATTTCTCTAAGGTTTGACTTGTCATTGATCTCGAATTAGAGAGTTTGTGGTGTTAATTTCCCAATAAAATAAAAGCACGACAATAAATCTTTCTAATATTTGCTCATCTTCCCCTCGTGGCTTTTAGTTAAACCATATTGAGTATTTGTTAAGTTCTTATATATTAAACCAATAAATAAAATTATAATTTTAGATAATAAACAATATCATTAGCAATATGGTTATTTACTACTTCCAAAGCAATTAATCAAAAGGGTAATAATAAATATGACCCATGAAGTATGTTGTCTCTTTAACTGATATTTTAAACTTCAAATTTAGAATTGTTGCACCTAAATATTTGAACCGTTATCAATTAACATCTCCTCTGTTACTCCATTCGTTAAACGATTCGCATGAGTTGCATGTGAAATCAAAAAACAAGAAAGTAGTCTTCGAAGCAAAGATGATTTAACACTGCTAAGAAGACACTATGCGAAGATGATCAAAGACACTCTTTGAAGACTTGTGAAGACAACGGACGAGGATGAAATATGGAGTAACCAACAGCTAGAGAGTTTCTAGTCAAGTATTGTATTTTCAGTTTAAGTCGCGTGTTGTCGAGGGAAAAAATAGAATGAGGTATGTATACAGTTAGGGTTTTTTCCTTGAAATTTTTGGGAAATTTCAGAGATAAAAAATTAGGTATTTATTGGTGCTCCATTGTTCGCTTAGGTTTCACTTATGTTACTGTTATTTTTGTTTGAAGACTTAGTGTTCGAATTTGTCCCTGGTTGACCTCTATTTTCTTTTTTCTTGTTTTTGCTTCTGTAACGCCCTAATGCATTAAATCTTTTTGTTTACCATTAATTTCTTATTGTTATTAATAATACATTCTATTTTACAATGTGTCAATTTAATTCGTGGTTTTATAAAATGGTTTGAAGCTGAATACTATATAAATTAAAATTTTATTAAATGCATGACAAGATAATTTAATGAATAGTGGTTTGACATCTCAAAGTCAAACATTGAAGAAAGAAAATAAATACTACCATAATTAGAAAAGTTCTTTAATTACATTCCTTTGATCACACATAGTTAAATTCGTTTCAACTACACTTTGGCTTCTCTAGGAGTACGTTTCGCCAACTATAGTTCAATATCTCTTTCATCAACGTTACCTACATCACAAGGAAAAGCTAATAAGTCTAATACTCAGCAAAGAATATAAACATAGATATGAACATGTAGTGTATCCTTTATAACATAAATGTTATTTCCAGTTAATTTACTTTTATTTTCTTTCATTTAACAAATCAATTGTATAGGCAAACAATCTAAGGGAGAGTACCACCATTTGATCCATCTCATACGGAACAGCTAACTCGAGCCCCACCCATGACAATTAATTCACATCATTCCGGTTAGTTAGTCATTGTAGGATAAATGAGTGACACCATTTGGTCCAACTCATATGGGACAGTGAACTCAATAAATTCCTCCTTTTTGTTCATATTTTCGTTAATATCTTTTGGTAGCTCTTTTTGTGAAAACATATATTTTATAAGACTATTTCGTTTTATATATATATAGCATGATGTGTTATAATTCATGATGACATATATATGTATTAAACCACAAACGAGTGTTCTTCAACCTCATCTCATATCCTAAAACGAGTTATAACGTTACTCTTACTAATAGAGTATATTCTATAATAAAACTATAATTTAAAGGCTTCAAACATTTAATATAACGGATTTTTTCTATTATATTTTTCCAAACACAAACCGAAGTTGATTTCATAGCCTAGGGATTACCATACCATCCTAGAGAAAAATTTCCAATCCAATCTTGATGACAGTAACTCATGGATTACTAGTCCACTCTATCAACAATCAAGCATCTAATATATTTATATAGAGATTAAAGGTTAAGCATAAGTGGAAGTTCAAAGACAATGTGAGAATAATTAAAAGACTTCACAAAACTGTCTACTTTCTCACATTTGACAAATGTTTGATGATTTTGGTATTTAGAATGACGTCATATCAAAAAGTGTGTTTCATGAAGATTGTAGTTGACTTCCTAAACTTTCTATGATGGGCTGAATCGTTAAATTTGGAGTTTGTTTGCTGTGTCAAAAGTCAATAGAACAGAGAGCAAATATTATGCAAAGTCCAAGTGATCAAGCTTGGAGATCAAGGAAAGTCAATACATGGAAACCTTCCAAGTGGATAAATTCAAGAAGGAAATAGCTGACAAAAATTATCAATACTTGGAGAAGAAGAAAGGAAGAATTAATTAAATAATCTATAAATTAATTAACCTAGTAACTATTAAGTAAAGTATCTGCCAAACTTATACTATAGTTAGTTTAGTATTATTGTTGCTTATTTAGTTATTTACTATTCTTTAGTTTGTAATTGGTTATTTATAACTACCTTATGTAATTATTTTAGATAGTGAAGATTGAATATAGAAAAGCTTTTGCTTATTTTTGAAATTGAAATGATTCTTCTTTCAAACATTTGGTGAGTTACATCCAAAGTTTCTCTTATGTATGTTACTCACAAGATTAAGGTTACTTATAAGTTTGGTAGTCTTTCTTATCGGTATCCACGTTCTTGCTTCTTGAAGGAAGAGTGTGTGAGTGGTGTCAAACTTTCCAAAGAAGTTTCATTGGCGAAGACATCCATACAAGAGTTAGAAGTGTGTCTACTTGCTATTTTTGGACAATCAAATTCTTCAACACATATTTCCAAATCCATGAAGTTTCTTATTCTTATTTTTTGGAGGATCATTCTTCATCTATCATGGAAGCTGTGTTCAAAATTTCATATCCAAATTTCTAAATTAAGAGAGTTATTATTTCTCAAAGGCAGACTTTCCAGAAAAGAAGATTGTAGCAAAGTTTAGGAAACTCCTGAAGGATCGGTTGGTCACCTTCTCTTAAGCTGACCGACCACTCACCAAATCGCTAGCCTCTATCTTATTTTCCACATTGGTGATCGACCACCCATGCGACCAGAAACCTTGCGGATGATCAAAACTCTTCATTTGCGATTGAACTCCTTGCCGATCAGCCACTTCTCCACTTCTTTCAACCCTCGGTTGATCAACTTCATCAAGCCTTCAAACATTCAATAGGTTATATTTCTTTATCCCCCTTCTGCTGTTCCATCATTTGGTATCAAAGCTAAAATAACTCCTAATTATATTTCTCTTATTTTCAAGATGACACGAGAAGCCCTTACAAACAAGGAGAAGTTACAATAATCTATTCCTACTTTTAGCTATTCAGATTTTACTGAAGATTATTTGGATTGAGAAGATGAAGTCGAAAAAGTTTTTCAAAAATCCTATTTTTCAGAGAAGACTAAGGTAAGACTCAATTCTTCAAAACTTAAAGGAAGAGTGTAATATCCCGATATCGTTTTCCCGTATACGCGATATAATTGAATGTCGGATGGAGTAGGATATTACATTTCGTATTTATACATGTTAAATTGTGATGTGTATTTATGGGGAAGATGTTATGGGACGAAATTTTAGGTAGAAAATTGTGTTAAAGTGCTGGACTGGGCATTTTCGGACACCTATGGATGACCCACGGATGACGTTCCTCGTCCGCAAACATATGGAACATTGTCCCAACACTTTGGGATGACTCTCATGGACGTTGCCTCATGTCCCAAGTCGCCCTTGTCTCTAACTCGACCTTTCAGACGCTTTGCGGATGAGTACGGTCGAGGGTGGATTCGTCCACTTTGAATCTGTCTAAATCCTAGATAGTTCCGGACTAGCACGGACGAATACGGACACTGGCAGATTCGTCCGCTCTGAATCTGTCAAATTCCTGGGCACTTTCGGACGCGTGCGGAAGCCATATCACGTCCGAATGTTACATTCGGAAGGTACGGTCAAGGAGGGGACGCCATTTCCCGTCTGTAAACACAATTCTGCGTAAGGAATTTTACACATGCGGACACGACCAAAACTTCTGTACTAGTCCGAAATAGCATAGATCTGCGATAAATTAGGGTTAATAATTAGAATTTCCTTGTCGTTTAGCAATTGAATACCCCCCCCCCCCCCCCCCGCCCCACTCTCAGATGCCGCCCTTATAACGACCCAAGTTTTCGTAAATCTTTTAAAACGCATAAAAATTCAAAATTTTGCTAAGACCTTTGAAATCACTTTTAAAACAATTATGAGAGTGTAATGTTAAACCGGACCTCTACTAACCCTTCTTTAAACTCGTTATGAAAACCAATTAATAAAATACGGAAGCGTTATAAAATCATTTATTTCAATTGTTGCGGAAGCATAAATAATTAAATGAAAGAACTAAACAATTCAATTTGAAATGATAAAACTTAATTGAATTACAACCATTCCTTATTTTACTCGTTTAGCCTGGACAGCCACGATCTCCCTTGTGCGTGAAAATCTTTCATCCTTGCTTTATTATCTGATTATCGTCTTTCGCATTTACTCCTAGGTCTGTGCATTTATTCCACGTACAAGTACTTACACCTACACCACAAGTAACTGTAAGCCCAAAGACTTAGTAAGGAAAAAAGTTTAATGCAATTATGAAATGCCTCCCTTTAGTCCTTTTGGAATGGGGGCCACCCAAACCAATCCTTTCATTAAGCCATTTACTTGTTTATTACTTTACTTTAATCCATTCATTCGCTACTCGTACTTCGAGTTGGAGATTGGAGGATTTCCTTTGTAATGGAATAGTGGATCGGATCTAACCTTTTACTTGCAACTAGAACTCCCGTACCGTAAGAGGGAGGGGCTTCCGCTAGTTGCAGACTATACCCGCTACCCATCCGCACCCCAACTCCCGTTTCTTATTTTTCCTTTACTTAACATTTTACCTCACTTATGCATGTGCGAGTACCACCACCAAGGTGTCACTCCCTATTAGTTTCTATTAACATGATGCATGATATTTTATAACGTACCATTAATAGAAATTGAAGTGCGCATTGAAATAAAAGTAACTGTAATTGAAATTGTGCATAGAATGAAAGCAACCAATAATTGAATAATGCATATAATAGGGAAAGTAAACAGCCATAATTGAATAGCGCATCCAAGGCAAATAATATCAATTGAACATTCAATAAAGCAGTGCACATGAAGGAGACAATTATAGGGGAAATCAAACAGCGAGGGACATGTTTGGTTATATATATAAATCGCAGTAATAACGGAAACATAACTTAGTTCATATGCTCAGGAGTTTATTTCTTCCATTCATCCTCGTTAACTAATCATGCTTAAGTTTAATAGAAATTAACATGCTAAAGAAAATTAATTGTAAGCAACGTCGTAGGCAACACCAAGAAGACTATAACAAAAGGATTCATACACTTAGTCAATGAAACCTTAGTTCGTTCATGTTTAACTCATCCTTTTTTCATCTTCCTTATTCTTTTCTAGTAAAGTAACACATCTCTATAGAAGTTACAATAAAAGAATTTGTGGAAAAGAGCAATAAAAGAAATTGCGGGAAAGAGAAATGCACAAACTATTAACAAGGAGGAATAACATGTTAACATTAATCTAGTTAGTGATCCTAGTTCATTACATGCTCAAAAAAGGATGATGATTAACCATGCTAATTAAATTAAAACATACTAATTACTTGTTAATTACAATTACATGGCATAACCTAGGTAGTTAACAAACATGTTAGTTAGTTAATTACACATGCTAGTAAATTGAACATACTTTTAATAGTTTACGGGATTAACCATGCATAGCTAGTTGATTAAACATATGATATGTCCCAGGCTTCGTTTATACAAATAAACCAAATCTGTTAAATGACTAGCAATAATCCGAGCTTCAATTTTCAAATGACTATAACTTCAATTGCATATATCCTTTTAAGCTCAAATTTCTATGGTTCATAAATCACAATCCCAAGGGTCACGTAGCCAAATTTCAGCCCAGAGTCAACAAATATAGAGAGATACAGATCGATGAATAATGATGCCCAGATTAGGGTTTCTTTAATCGGATTATGGACAGTGAAAAATAAACGCCAATAACTTTCGTTGCATACGCCCTTTTGCTTCCCAATTTACAGAACTAACAACCAACAACTAGAAGAAGAACACTTCCAAAATTCAGCAAAAAAGAGCACGCACAAATGGAGTTGTGCTTGCTACACCTGAATCGCAAAACAGATTCCGCAAATTCAAGATATGTGGAGCAAATTTCTTTCCTTCCTTTGCTCCACCAAACGACGACCAAATTACATGAAACCCGCGCCAAATCAAGACCAATCTAGCAATATTTCTAGAGATTTAAAAAACAAGGTTACCTTCTTCAAATAAAAACCACGAACATAATCAATAAAACTGAGCTGGTCCGCTGTCCTTCAAGAGAAAAGGGGCGAGAATCGGCCAATCCAAAAGATGGCAATCCAACAAGGCAAATGCTTGATCTTCTATTCCCACACCACAAACACAACCACACTGAGTGATTGCTAGAGGAAATAGCACTAGACAACCTATCCAAGATTCAGCAAAACAATAGGTTGAAGGATAAAATGAAGAGTGGCCGAGAGGAACTCACGGTTCTTCAATGGAGAAGCACACGACTCTAATCACAATTTAGGGTTTTGAAAACTGCATTCCAAAATGCATTAGAGGGGATTAAGTACCCTCTAATGACCTTACATAGGAAAAAGATGAAAATACCCTTAAAAATGCAAACTAGGGCATGAGGGCTTAGTTTGCATGCAAACCGCACACCTTTCAAAATGCCAACTAAAAAAAACAATCTAGAAATCCCAAAATGAAATCCCAAACAACATCTAGTATTAAAACAAAAAAATGTAATGTAATAAATTCTCGAATGACCTTCAAAATCTTCAATCCAAAGTATCTCCTTCAAGTTAAGGAGAAATAGAGCTAGCTGATTGTCTTACATGGCTCCACGTGAAGACGTGAAATGGAGTCATCCTATCTTCGTGCATGATCTCCTTTATAAAGTTCCATAATTTGTTCTTCAATCCAGAGTATCTCCTTCAAGTCGAGGAGAAATAGAGCTAGCCGATTGTCTTGCATGGCTCCACGTGAGGATATGGCGCAAAACTTCTTTGTCTTCATGCGTTGGCGCCTCTGTGAATTCCAATGAATGATTGTTCCCTACAAAATAAGAACATGTTAGAAAAGTGATGAGCCTCTTGGCCTGAGATCGGGTGAACGGTCCTTGCGGTACATCAACATACTTGACTAATTCTAATTAATTACTCTATAGCTAATTACTCTAGTTAACTACTCGTTCTAGTTAAGTTAATTAACATGCTATATTATTCTAAGTTAAGTTAAATAACATGCTTTCATTATTCTAATAAATCAAATACTCAAGTAAGGCGCAATTAAGTTATCTACCACCATTATCTAAGTTAATTGACATGCTCAATACTAATTAGTTCACTTGTTTGGACTAATTAGTTAGTTAGGTAACCTACGATGAATGATTTATTAGTTAAACATGCTGTAATTATGCTAACCAATTACTCTAGTTATAATCACATAAATAGATTAACATGCTCAAGTGTAGTTGGCTAGATATTCTAATTGATTAATCTAGTTGATTACCTTAGTTAGGTTCTAATTCACATGCGTAGATAAATAAATTGATCAATTAAACTATGCTGAGTCGATGAACATGCTCATTAGGGAAATAGAACTTCGATTAATCACATTGACATTCAAACACTAGAACTAGCAAGAACAATATTGATTTACTAGACCAACAAGAACAATATATGTGCATTGGTCAATGGGAAGGACAAGAACAATATAGGCTGAGATATTTAAACAATAGACAGCAGCAAGTAATAACTCGTTCATACTTCAACTCATCCTTCTAACTCTTCTACATTCTTAATTCATTCATCAATTGTCTATCTATCAAGATAAAGCACTTATAAGCAAACCAATATTAAAGGGAATCACAGTCAATAAGAAACAGAGCTATCAACAAAGAATAATAATCAACAAAGCGATCTACGAATCACAACAAAGGAAATAACAGTAAATCACCCATGGACATACTATAGAGCATCACTAATCTACCAATCACGCACTCTACTTATGGTGTAGGGCCTCCACAGGCCAAGACACCCCTATTTCCTTACCACTAACGATGACACAGGACAGGGACAACACTCCACTACTCTCGGCAGCTCCCACCTCACAGCAACTAGAGCTTCATAGCAGCTCACTCACGGTCACACCTAAACTCACAACGGTTCTCTCACTCAATGGAATTTTCCACTCATGCTAGACCACACTCACTCACAGTCAATCACTCTCTCACACAAGCAAAAGCTTCTCACGCAGGGGAGAGAGAGCTCATGCAAGGAAAGGGAAACGCTGGCTGAAGAATGGAAGAGTGGAAGGGAAGCTTATACCTAAAGGGAAGGGAGACAATCTGTAGCTGGAGGGCAGAGAGGAGGTTGGCTCCCGCAGGGGGTGGTCGGCGACTTAGCATGGAGAGGATTTTTGTGCCTGGAGATTGCGGAGTTGTGGACTACACGACAAGATTTTATCATTTTAACCCCTAATTTTGCGTAGGTCTGGGATATTTTAGACGAGTGTAGACACACTGATCTCGTTCTCAAGAACAAAATCCCGCAGGCAAACCTGCGATCTCGGATGAGGAATGGCATCCTCTTCCTAGTCCGTACCATCCGAAAACATATTTGGACGCGATATGGCATCCGCATGGAGTGTCTGCATGCGTCCGAATGTGCACAGAAAATCGGACAGAGGCAATTCGGACGAGGCCTCTTCATGTCCGCATTCGTCTGGTGTAATACCCCGATACTAATTTTCCCGTTTAAGCGATGTAATCAAACTTTAGAGATTATTATATATTCCATTGTGCCTCTATACGTGTTAAGTTGAGACGGGTAATTATGAGGAAATTATTTCGAGATAAAAAGTTAGTAGAAAAATGTGAAGAAAGTGAAGATCTAGTGAAATCAGACGCCTATGGACGCCATGGGGACGAGGGTTGGTGTCCGCACCATCTAATTTTACTTGGGGATGACTGCATGATGGATCCTCGTGTCTTGAAGTGACTCTGTCCCTTTACGGATGAAGTGCAGACAATGCGGATGAGGACGGGATGCATCCGCAACGAATCTGTCCAATTCCTGGAGACATTCGGACACTCGTGCACGAATGCGGATGAGGTGAGGCCTTATCTGATTTGCCTCTATTCAATTTTGAACATATGCAGACGATAGGTGCGGACGCTAAATGGCGTCTAAACCTTGGCTGCGGACGGTACGGATGAGGATGGGGACGCCATTTCTCGTCCATGAACACAAATTTTCCTACGAAATTTTACTCATGCAAACAAGATCTATGCATCCACACTCGTCTGGTAGATCGCAGATTTTCGACAGGAAATGATTTAAAATCAGAAGAAAACGACGCACAACCAATAGAAATCGCAGCCCTCGACACAAAATCCCACTTCCCACGTCCCGACCAGCAGGAAATTGTCGCCTGCATCTTCCCTTTCAGACATATGACCTGTCCCCTAGGAGGATTCCCTCCTATTTAGTCCCAACCGCTGGCCTCCCCCCTCTAGTGTATCTTCTCCTTCGTTCTTGCTACTGGAGTGTTTGTTGTGGGAAGTGTGGGGATAGGGGGGAGCTATTGTCCGTTTGTGTCTTCATCGATAAGGTAAGGAATGGGGTAGTCGTTAGCCATTTGGAGGCCCTACACCCAAGTAAATGTGTGCATGTGTGTTTTTTATTGTAGTGAGTCTCTGTAAATTTCTTAGTGCCTTCATTCCTATAGTCTTCATTGGGTGTATTATTACTCTATCGTTATTTCTAACAGATTTACTCACTGGTTTTAGATGTTTTACCTTGTAGTTTACTCCCTTGGTATATATATATATATATATCACTGTTAGTTTTGCTTTTCCTATAGCCTAATGCTTGATTTACAGTTATGGAATGTTAAGTTTAGTAAGGTTGGTAGTAGAGAACCATGAGCCAAGGACTTCATGGTGATTGTTAATGAATGAATGAACTAGACTCTGTAATGGATGAATGAACTGGACTCTATACCTCTACTTACGATGTATAATGTTGTTCGCTTGTAATGTTTTGTTCTGCGATTTGCTTCTATTCAAAGCATGGATTTACTTTCTAGATGTTCTCGGTTCTTTCTCTGCATTAACTAGTTATTTATAGCACTTCTGCTGTTGATATATAAGCTCCATTTTATTTGTTGTTAATCTCTACAAAAGTATGTTGTTGTACATTGCCACCGTTATAGTTATCACTTATAAGCATGTCCTGTCGCTCGTTGCTACTGTGGCACTCATCAATTAAAAACATGATTTTGTTGTTTCGTTTTCAATATTCTCGCTGCTTTTATTATCATTTTTGAAGCATGATTCGCTGTTCATTTCGATTTATTATTCACTGCTGTTTTTAGTCATTCAAAAGCATTATCTGTAATCTTATGTAGTCGTATATCACTGTTGTTTGTTAGTCGATCGAACGCATGATCAGAGTTTATTTCTTGTTGTATTATTAGTCGTTTAAGTTGTGCATTTTCGTTGTTCTGTCTTGGTATTCTACTGCTGATTATAGACAATTAAAAAGTATGTTTATACTGCCCCGTTTTCCCTAATTCTTACTGCTATTGCTACCATTTTAGTTGCATACTTTCACTGTCCCGATTTAGTATTAATGTTGCAGATTTTTTTTAATTTGTTCGAAGCATGTTCCACTGTTTAATTTGATGATATTCGCTGCTACTTATAGTCGCTTGAGAGACATATTTAATGCTTACTTACTGCTGTATATTAGTCGCATGAGAAGCACGTTTACTGTTCTATTTTTGATAATTTTCTGTTGCCATATTAGTTTCTTTAGAAGTATGCTTCGCTGTTCTGTTGCGTTGTTTTACTGCTGATTAATATCACTCACGAAGCACGTTTCACTGTTTTACCTTTGATACTTTGTTGTTGTATATTAGTCGTTCAATAAGCATGTTTTGCTTTTTGTTCTCGATATTTTGCTGCCGTATATTAGCGTTTCAAAAGCACGTTTTGCTGTTTTCATGTGATTACTATTCACTATTGTATTAGTCGAATAAAAGCATGTTTAGTGTCCATTTACTGCTGTTTCATTTTAGTCGTTAAAAAGCATACTTTGGCTATTTCGTTTCGATATTTCTCCCTGCTATTATTATCGATTTAGAAGCATATTCATTGTTCCATCTCGTCATTAAAACATGGTTGTTTATATTTTATTTAGAAGCATGTATCGCTGTTTGTTTCGATTCATTATTCACTGCTGTCATTAGTGGATCAAAAGCATACTTCGCTATTTTAAATTGATAATGCTCACTATCATTTTAGTTGTTCAAAAGCATGCTTTGCTGTTTTTAAATTGATGATATTCGCTGCTATTTATAGTTGCTTGAAGAGGCATGTTTTCGGGTTTAATTACTACTATCTATTGTCACTAAGAAACACATTATGATTTCTTGCCATTGAACGCTACCATGTATTTTTAAAGTAGGTTCACTCATTTTCTCTTGCTCGATACATATATTGCTGTTTTTAATGCATCATTAAAAGCACATTCTGTTGATTTATTCTGTTCATCGTACACCGCTATGTGTTCATTTAAATTGCTTCATATTGCCTAACTTCTGCCGATGCATGTGATACGTGTTTTAAATTCTAATTAATAATTATCGATTCCTTAATTCATTGTCATTTGTCTTCCATGTATGTGTTATTTAATTTGGAAGTGTTATGCCTCATTCACATTAATAGAAACCAAGTAGGGGATTCCACCTTGGTAAGGGTACCCATACATGCTTGAGTGAGTAAAAACGCTAAGAAAGAATGTTTTAGGATGGGCAGGATACTCCCATCACTAAAGGAAACCATGAAGGCGGGATACGCCTGAAGGAGAAACGGAGTTGGGGTAGATGGGTAGTTCGGATCTAGCCTGGCAGATAGGATACACCCTCACCTAGTCGGGAAATGGACTAGTGTGCACATAGGAGGTTAGAAGCCGATCAAACTAGGTTATCTCAAAGGACAACCTCCAATCTCCAGCTCGAAGTACGAGTACGAACCCAAGAACGAGCAACTAAATGAAAAGATTGGTTGGGGTGGCCCTCATACCAAAAAGGAACTAACGAGAGGCATGCATAATTGTATTAACTTATTTACTTACTGGACGTAAGCTCACGTCCTTACTTGTGGTGTAGGTAACGAGATGGTTGTACTAAGAGCAGCGGAGGAGGCCATTCCCATGGAGCCTGCGGTGTATCCGGGGGAGATGCAACCCGAGTAGAGTAGTATGGAATCAAGTGAAGGACGGAGTTGTTTAGTACAGGTTTAATGACAAATGCGTCTGTAAGATGTTAAGTATTTCCTAAAACTATGACTTCAAGTATTTAGTAGGCTACGTGTTTAATTTTAAATTCTAACTTATATTTTATGAAATATTTTTATTTTCTTTTCCGATACATCTTGAGAAATATATATTTTACACTTCCGTTGATTTCTAAATTAATGGCTTTTCCAATAGTTAATAAAGTTGAGATGAGTTTTGGTAGCGATCGGATTTTTGAAAACACTCTGATACTATTTGAAAGGATATTTTTTTTGTTACAACAATTTCTTTTTAGTCATTAGCAAAAACTTAAAATATTAACGCATTTTTAAGAAAAGTAAGAATCCGGGTCATTACATCTGGATTCGTCCGAAACATTCTAGAATTAGGAAAGATTCAACTCCATAACGTTCGCCTGCGTCTGCAAGTGTCTAGAGTCGTCCAAAAACTCGCAGTATGTGCGAATTAGGACGGGAGTTTGCATCCCAAGTCATCCCAATACACGAGACGTCACTCTAAACATTTGCAGACGACACGACTGGTCCGCAGGCGTTGAAAAATGCCCTGGACAGCCTTTCCTCACATTTTTCCCACTTAACTCTTACCCCATAACATTTTCCCCATAAATACACGTCATAAAATGACACGTATAATTAAGCAACGTAATGTCCCAACTACCCCATCCTTTAGTTACATTGCGTATACGGGGAAAACGTAACGAGAATGACCCTAGACTTAACACTTCGAACACGCCCTTGGTAATACCCCGATGACTGTCCAACTTTAAAAAGTCGGGGTGTTACAGCCCTCCTCTCTACCCCTAGGAGTACGATGTCTCCTTCTCCAGGTATGACTTCCACGTTAAGCTATTTCTCCTCCATTCTTTCTTCAGCTCAGTTTTGTTTCTTGCGAGAGAGCCCTACGAGAGAACTTCCTTCCTACATGATCTTTCCTGTGAGTAATGGTGAGCTCATGAGAGTGAGCGTTATGTGAGTTATGTGGGTGTGTTAGGGCTGCTGTATGTGAAGCTTGTGAGCTTGAAGGTGCTAGAGCTGCAGGTGTTGCTGACCGTGGGGTTGTGAGCTTGGAGTCCTTGGAGTCCTTGCTGTCCCTGCTAGTTTTCGTCACTTTAGGTAAGGAAATGGGAATGTCTTAGCCAGTGGAGGCCCTACCCATAAGTAGTGTGCATGAGTGGTGCTGGTTTACTTGGATGATTTTCAGTTGTTATTTCCTTGTTGATACTTTGTGATTTTCTTATTGTTACTGCTGTTAGTTGATATTGTTAATTGATAGTCCCTTGGTTAATCCACTGTTGTTATTCCTTGGTTGATATATTGTGGTTCCTTGTTGATGACTGCTATTAGTTTCCTACAAATACCTTAGGTTGTGAATGTCAATGCTTGAATGATAACTGTAGTGGTAAGGAATGATGAACGAAGACCCTTATGATATGCTGAGCAGAAACTAGCTATGAGTTATGAAATGAATTTCATTGAAGCTGATTCTATTCTATTATTGCTTTACTTGCCGTTTTCCATGATTCTATTCTATAAATTCTTGTTATCATTTTACTTGCTTACAACATTGTAATTGTGTTCATTAGGAGTTTAACTTCCTCAATCCAAGCGGTAACAATGAACTAAGCTAGTAATCAGAAGTGAAGATGTTAATTGTTAATTAACTAGAGCATTAACTATTACTTGTTGTTAATCAACTAAGATAACTGATAATTGTAATCTTCCAGGAGCATGGTAATTAATTAGATTAATTAACTAGGTGATAAAAGTGTTAGCTTGACAAATCACTTTCTTGAGCATGTAAATTGACTAAGATCACCACTATAACCATAATCCTTCGTGAGCATGTTTAAGTAACTAATTAATTAACTAGTTGTTAAATAACTAATTTGAGCATGTTTAACTAGTTATTTAAATAGTAACTAATCCTTAAACATGTTAATTAACTAACTAGTTGAGCAGGTTTAATTAACTTGATTATTTTTCGATGCATGTTAAATAATTAGAGCAATTAACTAACTAGAATAATTAACTAGACAATCATGTTAATTAACTAACTTATCATTAATTACTAGTTAGCATGTTTATGATACTAGCAGTATGTTAATTAACTAGGTTGTTTGACTAATCAATTAAATTATAAATCAATCCAAACATGTTTACAAATAAATCGTCAAGCATGTCAATTAACTATTAATCTTCATGCATGTTAGTTAACTATTATCTGTTTAATCTTTAAGCATGTCAATTAACTATAATCTTCATGCTTGAATATTAACTTCTTCGCTGTTAGTTTCCTACAATTCCTGCAATTCTCTTAATTTCCTTTATTACAAATGTTTTACTTTGATAGGGGTTTTGATAGAGAGCAATGTTGTGATGAATGTTTAATGGTTGAATGGAATGAATGCTTAGTGCATAAATGATGATAGCTTCCTTACTAATGGTTTTGTTATGTACTTTTAATTTCTTAATTGTTGTAGTTGTAACTTCCTTATATGTTAGTGATGATATTATTCTACTGTTGTTAGTCTAGACTCTATGTGCTAATTAGAATTCAACACATGTCAATACCCTAAAGCTGAACATATTAATTTACTAGGATAACTAAGAACAGTAATTGTAATCTTTCTCGTGATTGTAAATTACTAGGACAACTAACTAGAACAATAATGGTAATCTTTCTTGAGTACGCTAAGTAACTAAGATAACTAATCAGAATAATGAATATAAATCTTTCTGGAGCATGTAAATTAACTTGGAAACTAACTAGGTTA
Organism: Begonia loranthoides; assembly: GCA_022433065.1. Taxonomy (NCBI): domain Eukaryota; kingdom Viridiplantae; phylum Streptophyta; class Magnoliopsida; order Cucurbitales; family Begoniaceae; genus Begonia; species Begonia loranthoides. The sequence goes on from CM039481.1 coordinate 24,046,813, forward strand.
ACTAGCCCGATTACTAATAGCATGTTTTGATTTCACTTCATTTATTGTTATGTTCTGTAAGTTCAAGCATGCCATTCATTGTTTAATTCGTTGTGTATTGTCCAGATATGTGTGTTTAATTTCCTTAACATTCGTTGTTGGATTTCCTTACGTGTTTAGTTGTTTTCAATTCAATATCGTAATTGTTCTCTGACATGTACTTTCACTTCCTACAATTCAATTACTTTCTTTTATATGCGCACTTCAATTACTGTTGATGTTACGTTATACTGCATCATGCATCATGCTAATAGAAAGCAAGTAGGGGGTGCCACCGGATGGTACTCACATGCTTGAGTGAGGAAAATGTTAAAGAAAATGAATGAAAGAATGAATGGGGAGTTGGGGGCGGATGGGTAGTCGAGTCTAGTCTGGCAACTAGGCAGAGCCTCTATCTTGACGGGAACAGGACCTAGTATGCACCCATGAGGTTAGCTCGATTAACTATATTATTCCATACAGGTCCTTCAATCTCTCGCTCGATGTATGAGTAAAGAATGAAAGAAAGAACATAAAAAAAAAGATTGGTTTGGGGCGATACCCATTCCAAAAATAACTAAAGAGAGACATATCATATTGTATGAACACTTTTCCTTACTAAACCTTTGGGCTTATAGTTTACTTGTGGTGTAGGTGTAGGTACTTATACGAGGAGACGACTAATAGATCAAAAAGCAGGGATGAAGGATGTGCAAGCGCGGGACTCGTGGCTGGCCAGACTAAAGAAAGTAAAAGAGAAAACAGTTGTAATTAAATTGTATTTAATTGTTTCGTTTTCACTTCTCAAAACACAGTATTAAATTGTTTAGCTTTCATATCTCATAGTATTTACGCTTCCGCTATGTTTAATAAATCTGTTATGTTTTCACAAAAGATTTTACAGTTGCTTCCGCTATGTTTTAACGAAAAAGGTTTTGACAGTCCGGTTTTGCACTCTGATATTATCATAAAAAGATTTTAATAAAAAGTTTTGAATTTCATGAATTTTTAAAAGGAAAAGAAAAATCGGGTTATCACAGAGAGCTTCAAGATGGTGGAACAAATTGATTACCTACTGAAAAGAAGAAGGAGAATGAGACATCCAAACATGGGAATTGATGAAAAGATTCTTGAGGAAAAGGTATGCTCTGAAGTTTATCAAGACCGTCTCGCCACCAACAATCACAATGTATGAGAAACTTCCCAATAGTCGACAAACTCAACTCCTTAGCATACAAGCCTCATTTGAAAGGATAGTACAACAACTTGAAGCAAATATATCAAGAACTCCAACTTTACATGCACAACACCATGATGAGGTATTAGACGATACTCTTGGGAAAAATGAGCAAAACGAAGAAGATGTTACAACATCTCAAGAAAGGCCAACACTATCTTTGAGTCTCAAATAAAGGAGAAGGATTGTCACGAAGGACAAGTGCCCAAAGCCAAGCATCTAGAAGTCAAAGTTGATTCCTTGACAACAACAACAACACAAGAGGAACAAAATTTTCATATCCAATGCTCCAAGAAGAACAAGGTTTGCTCTTTAGTTGTTGATGAAAGAATTTGTGCTAACATGGTTTTGACAATTATGGTTAAAGGAATCAACATGGATATATTGATGCATAACATTTCTTACAAATTATGGTGGCACATCAATAAGGAATAAAGTCCTCATGACCAATGTTTAATCAAGAAAAAGGATTATTTTTTTTATCAATGATGAAAGAGCTTGCACCAATATGTCTTCCATGGAATTTAAGTAAAGTTTGAGTTTGATGAATGACAAAGGAGGCATCAAGGTACATCAAACTTGGATTGACTTTTTTAATGGAAGTTTTACTAACATATTGTTTTGTGATATGATAAGTACAAGTCATTTTCTTTTGGAATTACCATGGCTACATGATAGAAGACCTACACATGATGGATATTCTAATTGCCTTTATAATTATTATGCATTCAAAGATAGTGGAAGGATGAACAAGCTAGTTCCACTTTGACCAAAGCAAGCTACAAAGGATTATGATGCATTAAAAGGAAAATGGATGAAAACTAATATGCTTATGACAAAGAGGTATGTGCCAATAGATAAATTAATTGCTTGAATTCTTAAGATTGGATGGATTAAAATTTCTTATGATATTGTTATTGAGGTATTATGGAATTAGTATGGCAATCACTATGATAAAGATGTTCTCTTTAGCTGTGATGGAAACTCACTTGTGGATAACATTGTTAGCATGCATAGTGGTAATAAAAGCGGATTTCTATTGATCTTATAAAATCTTGATACTAGTCTTACTTGCTATTTTAGGGCTAGAAGACCATATTACATTGTGAGAAAAACTTTGTTATTGCATGGCATTGATATTGATTTGATCCTATGGCGACGTTTTTATGGTACTAAAGATGTTTTCTTTAACTATGATGGAACTTCAAATTTGGATAGCATTGTTAGCATGCATAGAACAAAGGGGTTGTTATTGAACTTAATGCATCTTGGCGATGAACTTGATTGCTATTTTAAGGTTAGAGGAGCACGTTATGTCTTGAGGAGAATCTTGATATTTTATATTATTAATATTGGTTTGATTCTTGAGCAAGAATTTTTTGAGAACAAGGATAATTTTAACCTAGTTTTGTGGTTTTATTGTCCATGAATGAGTTGCTAGAATGTTCCCCATATTTGATCAAGTACAAAAAGGGAAAGATGAAATTAGTGGTCAATGCTCCGATTCAAAGATTATGTTTCCAAAGATGGCAAGCTTGGTATATCAATTCATAGAATTCAAACATTACTAATAAGGAAAGTACATGTTGGGGTTCTAGCAAGCCATGTCAAGGAAAAGACAACTCAAGAATGTATGAAAGAATTGTTCTTCGGCCACACATACTCAAAGGTGTTCTCAGGGATATATCTAGAAGAGTTATTGGTAAATTGATAAAAGTGATCTACATGGAAAGGAACCAAGTACCCGAGTTGTTGATCAAACATGAGCAAGGGTTTTTGGAAATCTTAATATCATTGGCCTACTTTAACAAACAAGATTTGTTTCCTTATCGCATTCTTGAAGAATGAAAACATTGCAAATCTCAAGGTCCATGACACATCTCCTTATCTTGTGGAAGAAAATTATGAAGGAATTACTCTTTGGCCACACATACTTAAAGGTGTTTGTAAGGATGCATTTATAAAAGTTATTGAATTAAAAAGAGGTGTCTACATTATTTCTAACTCTGTGGCAAAGAATGAGGAACAAGCACCCAAGTGGTTATTCAAGCATGAGAAGGAGTTTGTGAAAGTCTTAAAATTGTCAGCCTACTACAACAAGCAAGACCTATTTTCTTATTATATTCATGAAGACATTGAAGATAATACAATCTGAATGAGCCATGGTGAATCCCCTAGTTTCTATGAAGATTATGGAAAAACAAGACATGATTCGAGGTCGAATCCATTTTAACCTCAAGAGAATGATGGACTTTCCATTATTTCTTAAATATCTTCTTTTAAAATTTTCAGTAAAATTTTTCTTTTTCCTTTTTACGTACTTGAACTAATAACTTTTCAAATATCAAATTGAGAGTAAAATTTAAAAGTGGGAATAAAATCATAGTAAGTGGAAATAATTTCTAAAAATTTTAAATAAACTTAAAGTGCAACCAAATTATATGAAATAACATTGAAATCAAGTTTAGGCAAACGTTACCCATTATTAAATCCTTACAAAATGAAACAAAAACGTTTATTTCCTTCTTAGGTCATTCATCTACTCAGGTCGTGATTCATCCGGATACACTTCAGGTTCCACGGGAAATGCATCCTCTTCTACTCCAGGTGTTATCATTTCATTACCTACACTATAAGTAATACATAAGTCTAAAAAACTTAGTAAGGAAAGGGAATATGTATATGTCATGTATCTCTTTAGTTTACTTGGAATGGGTCCACCCCAAACCAATCTTGCATTACATTTTATTCATTTGTTCATTACTCGTACATCGAGTTGAAAATTGAAGGAACACGTATGTGATTGAATAGTTTGATCGGCTTCTAACCTTATGTGGGCTAGATCCGAACTACCTATCCGCCCATCAACTTCCCATTACATCATTCGTTCATAGCATCGTTCGTTACATTCCTCACACATGCATGTGAGTACCACCCCTGAGGTGGCACCCCCTAGGGTTCTCTATTAACATGATGCATGACTAATAGAATTTAAATCGCACATATCAAATAATACATCTTGTAAGTAACAACAAGTAAATAGTGGAAAACAATATAACACTAAAGTGAAAACCAATAATTATAATTAAAGCACACCTAATTAGATACAGGCAAGTGAACAATGACTAAACATGCATAAGAACATAAGAGAAGCAAGGAAAATTCTAAACATGCGATTGTACGAGTGTCAGAAAGTGAAATGCCAAAGGGAGTTACGCATACATTAATATTGAAGTCAAATATCATGCTTCTAATAGCAGCGCTAAGCAATGAGTTAAACGGTTAGAAAATATACCTAGAAGGGCTCTACACGTTAACAACCAATTTCTCCTCCTAAGTGAACGATTAATAAGATACAAGTAAGGTATACATGCCTAATGATTTTAACGACTTCAACTGTATAACAGCGAGCATAAAACAGGAGAGAAAACAAGAAGTTAACATGCTTAGAGTAATAAGACATATCAATTTTATTGGATAAACGATGACTAACAGCTTAAATTAAGAGTCGTCGCTAGAATCAATTATGTTAGTGAAATACATGCTCAACGTTTGCAATTTAAATGGCTGGAATCAAACAACGGTTACAATAGCAAATTAATATGACGATTTCAAACAACGGTTACAATAGCAAATTAATACGATTGTACAGTGGGTGCCATAACTAAATATTAGACTATTGATGAATTGAAGATTACCAAACGGCATGGGTAACAATCATGCTCTTAAAGTCAAATATACATGACAAGAATTTAGAATGAACAAATACTTACCTACGAGCAGTCAAAAACAAGGCTATATCAACATTTAGATTATAGTAAATAGAACTAGAATAGATATTAGCTAACTAATGGAAAAACTCATTTCTACATAGCATTCTTAACTACATCTCCATTCCATTCTCTGCATTACCAAGCTTAACCACAGTTAAACGTCTAAGCATTGATAAACATAATAGATCGCTGAGCATTCATTCAAATATAATATGCAGAAAAGTGTTGACAGTAAGGGATTATCACAAAATTTATTTTCACAACGAAGCATCAATGAAAACAAGGAGTTAACCGCAAGAAAATCAAACAAGGTATCGATGCTACTTGTGGTGTAGGGCCTCCACATGGCCACGACACGCCCAATTTCTAACCTAAAATGAAGAAAATCAATAGGGATAGCAATTGACAGAATCTGGAATTTTCCACCGTCTACAAGATCACTCCACTTTGGTTAATTCTCTTAGGGTGAGCTTAGTACTCCGATCTTCACAGCCTTAAAGGGAGTTCCTCTCCACTCACTCTCAACTAGAACCTCGCAGGGGAGAAAATCTTCCTCCCGAAGGAGACTCCAACCAATGTTTAAGAAGGATAAAATCTTTACCTAGAAGGACCGACGTGTACCAATCCGAAAGAGGAGTCGTGCGGAAATGGGGGGTAACGTGAATCGGTTGCTGGATAATCGCCGCACCAGATCAAGATCGTGGCAGAAATCCTGAAAATTTACCCCAAACTTCACTGTGTCAAACCTCAACCGGACCAGCTGTGCGAGCCGACCTATCGGCTTCAACCCGCAAGACCCACCGGCGCAACCCATTCGGAGTCGTCACACGACGTCGCAATACCGTCGCCGCCTTCTTCGTCGTCCTTTGCCGACGCATTTGCAGGTCTCCTCTCACCAGGTCCTCTCTCTCTCCCTTCCCGATTTTTCCTTCCAGAAACAAAAGAAGAAAAATTTTCTTTTGTTCTTCATTTGATGCTAGATCGGATCCAAAATCACTGAATACTAAACCGGTTCTGTCATTGAACCGGTTCTCACCTCCAATATCCATTAATTCATATTATAAAATCCTATTGTTAATTCCAATTAATACACTTTATCCAATTAATTTTCCTCTTTATAAATTTAATTAAATCTTGCATTTAATTAAATTATTCTCAACCCAAATTCCAATTTCTTGATTTATTCCAAATTGACTACATAGCATGAACGGGAAAAACAACAACAGAGTATTATAGTCCATGTGTTTTGCCTATTGGTCTACATTACAAGATGCTATGGTGATACATGTGATGGTTGTGATTGTTAATATTTTGAAACATATATGATCTCTTTTTAGTTTAAGTAATTATTTTGTTGTTAGTGTAATGTAGAATGTTTGTTTTCCAAGTAGCATACATCATAAGATGCTACGGTGATATATGTGTTGTTGTGATTGTTAATATGTTGAAATGCATATGGTGCACTATTTAGTTTAAGTAATGGTTTTGTTCTAAGTATGATATGATATAAATGATGTTGTTTCATGACATGTAGTAAATTATAATTCATGTTGTAATTATATGTGATATTGATTGTGGTGCTATTTGGTAATATGTTAAGAGATACATTAAGTCATTGGTTGATAGCATATGGTGATGACACTGATGTACTTGATATGCATCGATATGCTAATATGATGTGGATATAACATAATATTGGCGACATTGTTTGATTGCATTTCATATGCATCATGTTTTACAATAAAGGCTTTAAACATTTTTCATGCATATGTTTTCAAGTAAGAAATACTAAAACGGAAATGTAAATACATAATGGGTCATTATGGGCGGGGTTGTCTCGTGAGGTGGATCAAATGGTGCCTACTCTCTTCAAAGTTCGGTTCAAGTTATCTCGTGAGGTGGACCCAATAGTGTCTACTCTCTCTTAGACAGTTGCCCTAACGATCAGATGGTCAAGTGAAAGAAAAGTAAAACTAATTTAATTGTGCATGTTTTCATGAAATGGCATAACATGACATGTTCATTTCATTATGCATTACTTATTGACCTGTAATACCCCAATTTTTGTAAACATAATTAATTAAGGATAATCAAAATTTATTTGATCAGAAAATTGATTGAGAAAAATATTTGGGTAATAATCAATGATTTATTTAACGAGAAATTAATTGGGGTATAATTGGATTATTCGAAGAAATTTTATTATGGAATATATTATCATGAAAATAAGTTTAGAAAAATAATTGTTGGAAGATAATTATATTAATTATTGGATAATTATTTTGGAAGCCGAATTTAAGAATTTCAATTGGACTAATAACTATCATCATGCAATATTTGGAGAAAAAAAATTAGAATTTGGATAAAAATAATTAAATGAATAATTTAATTATTTAAAAGAGAGTGAAATGAGGAATTAATTAAATGGAATTAGAAGAAATTAAAATAAAGGAAAGAGATTTATTAGAATTAAAGATATAAAAGAAAATTTAAAATGGGAAAAATGGGATTAGTGAACCGATTTAGTGGCTAGAGAAATTGTGGTGGTTTTAATTTAAAATTGACGGTTTTATTTAAATTGAAATTAAAGAAAATGAGAAGAGAAAGGGGGAAGGTACGACAGAGAGGCCGAGAGAAAACGAGAGGGAGAAACGGTGAGAGATAGATCGGGAAGGCGATGGCAAGCGGGGGGAGGCGACGGATGTCGTCGCAGCTCAAGTGCGTGTTGTCTGGCGCATGGCAGCGATGACGAGGTTCCGGGCGACTCGACGAACGGCAAACGCGGAGCTAGGGCTTGGATGCCTCAGCCTTCAATGTCGGAATTGGAGCCGCGAATCGCCGGTGGAGGTAAGTTTGGACGATTTCCTTCTCCCCTTGGCAATTGTTGTTCGACAGGACGAATTGGCAATGGCGTTTTTGGCGACGACAAGGGCGTGATCAGTGACAGCTGGTGGCAGGGCATCGGTCCGGGTCTGTGATTTCCAAATTGGACCAGCTTATTCTTCTCCAGAAACGATAGCAACTTTCCACGTGGTGATGAAGCGTTGGACCTCCTCCATTGAAATGGGCAAACATCTAGTTTCTCCAGTCCTCTGCTGCCTTTAAATCGATGGGATCACAGGTTGAAACGGAGCTGAACTCTCCATTTCTTTCCTGTGTGTTGCAACCGTGGAGAGTGGGGTGAAGTGGGGAGTTCCATAATTATTTTGTTGAGGTGTGAGCTCCTATTTCTGGAGTTTCTGGGTGTGTGGCTGCACTGGTGTTAATTTCGTGACTCTGCCGTGGCTGTGAAAGGTTGGATGCAGTGGTGTTAATTCTGTGACTGTGTCGTGGCTGTGAAAGGTTCGCTGGAGTGGCGTTCAGTTTTAAGAAACATTGGTATGATTGCTGTTACAGCTGATTTCCTTGTTATGAGAATATTGAAACTGTTGAACATGATTTGGGAACTGTTGTGCAATTGAATTACCTGTTATGAAGTGTTCAAAGCATGCAGTTCCCTTGTTGAATATGAACGTTATTGCTTGTTGAGATTCTGTTGTTAGATAGGAAAGGCTTGGGATATGTTCACTGTGGCAATGGATGGTCTGTGAATTTTAAAAGGTTTATGTGCCCCTGTTTGAATGGAAAGTTTTGTTTGGGTTTCTATTTGTGTAATGGACTACCGATGGACTATATGGGGGGATATTGAAATTGATTTTGTTCATGGTTTTAGTGTTACCCATGAGTCTTGTTGGGGGGTGTTTTATTGATGAAGTTTGGTTCTATCATTGAATTTCTGTTTCTGGATAATGGTATTATTCTGTTACTTGGAGCTGAAGCAGTGACGTCATTCTTTGATTGGATTATTTCTTGGTTAAACTGTATAGTTAGTGTGCATGTGAAATATATAGAATTTAGTTGGTTCATATTCGGTTTACCATTGGACAACTATATACTGAAAACATGGATTGTTGGACGTGGAAACATGTTGGATTGATATACTGGATTGGTCGTTGAATATTTACTGCTGTGATTGGTTTCGGATTAGCTTCTAGTTGTTTGTCTGGATGATATATAGGTTCGTAATTATCATCGTTAAACAACTGCCACTATTCGGTTTTATAAAGTAAATTTTCTCTATTATCAGGTCACATTGATGGAATGAACAACTATTGTGGGTTATTATTATCCCGTTGCACACGTTAAGATATTAGAATTGTTATTGCGCGGTTGCTAGGTAATTTAGTGGACTAATGAGAATTATTAAGTGTTAAGGTTTATGAAAATTTGGTGGTTAATAATTATTAGTTAATTAGTCGATGAAAATAATTGGACGAAAAATGTGAAATGAACTTACAAAATAATGATATAAAAGTTAAGGTTTATAATGAGTAAATATATTAATAAATATATATTAATTATTTTGAAGTTATTAACGGGAAAAGAATAGAGTGTCAAACGAGCCACAGATGCCAGGTAAGTGATACGCATGTGCTTTGGTCCTTAGGCCCTACATCGCAAGAATAGGAGAAGCATGTTTCAGTGTTTATAGTTTTAAATAGCATGTTTCGATGTTTACAGTTTTTATAAGCATGTTCTATGAATTGTATGTTGGTTGCGCTATTAAATTCCTCTAGTAGAGAATGTATGCATCCACGAGCATCATGCATCATGGTTTTCAAAACGATACGAAAATGAGCTTTTAAGCATAGTTTTGTAAAGAAAACGGAATCGAATATTAAATGGTTAAATAATAAAGTAAAGAAAAAAGATAAAGGCTTGGGCGGATTGTTACCCCATGGTTAAAAAATAAAATAAAGTAAAGAAAAAGATAAAGGCTTGGGTGGATTGTTCCCCTATGGTTAGAGGTTTAGTTGACGCGCTCCCCATATTTTAAGGCTTTGGCACGTAACCCATAAATAGAGACTTGGTGGACATGGTCCCCATGGTTAGAGGCTTTGAGTGGATTAGTCCCCCAATGGTTGGGTTATGTTTCAAATGCTAACCAGTTAAGGCTTTGACATGTAACTCATAAATAGAGGCTTGGTGGACATTGTCCCCATAGTTAGAGGCTTTGGGTGGATTCGTCTCCCAATGGTTGAGTTACATCCCAATGTTAGACGGTTAAGGCTTTGGTGTTGAACTCAAACTCATAAATAGAGGCTTGGTGGACATGGTCCCCATGGTTAGAGGCATTGGGTGGATTAGTCCTCCATTGGTTGAGGCTTGAGTTGAATACCAAAGACAGAATAATACATAGAGGCTTGGTGGACATGGTCCCCATAGTTAGAGGCTTTGGGTGGATTAGTCCCCCATTAGTTGAGGCTTGAGTTGAATACCAAAGACAGAACAATAAATAGAGGCTTGGTGGACATGTTCCCCATGGTTAGAGGCTTTGAGTGAATTAGTCCCCCATTGGTTGAGGCTTAAGTTGAATACCAAAGGCAGAAAAATAAAGTTAAGATAAAGCAAAGTGAAGATCATGAAAACGGTAAAAGAAAAGAAAAAAAGAAAGAAATAAACGAAAATAAAAAACAAAGAGAGATTTAAAAGTTGCATGACATGTGCATCATACATTTTATATCACTTACTGAGCCTTAAGCTTATTAGCTTGGTCTTGCGATGTAGGTATACGAACAGGTGAACAGGTTAAGAGACAGTCGATGAAGGATTTGCACGGGTAAAACTTATGGCTATCTGGGCTAAAGAATTAAAAGAAATTTATTTGTCAAAGGGTTGTAAATTATTTAATATTCTTTAATGTTTTATTTTAATTCCGCTGCGTTTTCATAAAGATGATCTTATTACTTACTTAAGCTTAAATTGATAAATGTTTAAGTAAAGAGTTTTAATGATCGGGTTTTGTAAAAGGAAAATACTCTGATGTTTTATAAAAAGAAAAGTTTTAAATTTACACGATTTTCAAAGTAAACAAACCGGGTCGTTACATGACCGTTAGGCTCATAGTTAAATATTGTGATGTAGGTAACTGATTGATGCTGAAAATATTGTTACACGTTTTAAATAAAGAGGTGGTTGATGGAGTATGTCTATGCGAAGCACTTGAATTGTTATGACAACATTGACCTTGTGGATGAGGCTATTGGATATGTGTTTTGTGAGAAGGTTTTGATACGAAATTTGTGAATTTGTAACTGTTTTGTGAATGGAGTTTAGACAAGTATAATTTATACTTATGTAAGGATTCTAATAAATATATTTTGTGAACTTAGTTGAAGTACATATGTTTATTTTCAAATAAATGAACTTCAAATGAATATTATATATTATATTTGTGAATGGATCAAAATATTTAGAAATAAAGTTTTCTATTGTGTTAATAGTGTTCATAAGCATACTAAATATTATTTCCAATGTATATGTCTTTAAAAAAATATATTGTTTCAAATATAGGTCATTCTAGTGGATGACATGATGCACCACCATAAGATACTCCAAACTACCTCTAGAAGAGGTTCGGGATGAAGATGCTATGAGAAGTCCAAAGAAATCTTTAAGAGAGAGATGGAGGAAACATAGGGTTGAAATACACAATTTTGAGATGGGGGTTTGTGCAATTTTAGAAAGAAGAGTGATTTGAGAGTGAAAACCTCAAGATTTTGGACATAGATGGCAAAAAATGAGGTGGGTCAAGTAAGGGTTTTGAGAGGGAAGGAGGGGAGCGATGCATGAATGAGGGCTAGGGTGACCTACCCTTTTATAAAAACAGCTCAGCAATCAACTTACATTTAAATAGAGGTCGATAGATCACAATGTACAAATTTAAGATGGTAATCAGCTATTTTTACGGTCAACTGATTCTATGCATGGGTTGACTGGTTTGATTGGTTCAAAAATTACTTGAAGCTATCCTTTTTTTCGGTTGACCTGTACTTCCTCTTGGTCGATTGGATCAAGGAAAAAACTTAATTTTTATCGAGTCAAACCAATCCTAGATATATCCTAATGCTAATTGAATGTCGTTTCATCCAAAGGTTTAATGAAAATATCGACCAATTGGTTTTCAGAATTGACAAATTCAAGTAATAAGTCACCTTTTTTTATGTGATTTCAAATGAAGTGAAATTTAATCTCAATAGTTTAGTACAGGAATGTTTAATTGGGTTCTTAGACATGATAATAACATTAGAGTTGTCACACCTAATGGAGATTTTTCTCATAAGATTGGTCATAGTCAACTAAGGTTTGATTTATCGACAATATTTGAGCACAACAACTTGCGACGACAATATACTCACTTTTGGTCGTTGAAAGAGTCATCAAGTTTTTCTTCTTAGAGAATTATGAAATTAAAGATTCTCCATGGAATTGATATGTCTCGCTTGTGCTCTTTGTATCAACTAGACTCCCGACATAATTGGAGTCGGTGTATCCCACCAAATGAAATAAAGTTCCTTTGGGTTACCTAAGACCTAAATCACTTATCCCACGTAGATATTTGAAAATTCTATTTACTCAATTTTAGTGATACGCCTTGAGGTATGCTTAAAATCTAGCACATAAGCACACTAGAGAGAATATCGAGTCTACTTACCATTAAATATAATAATGAACCAATAATACCATGATGTTGTTTATATCCACACTTTTTCCATCCTCGAAAGTAGGACTTCAGAAATTTTTAACTTGTTTGTTAAGTTCTTGAGGTTAATATTAAAGTTCATAGGACTTACACAATTCGAATAAGGAAAATGTGCATGAGTAGTTGACTTGCCCAAGCTGAGAAGTCAACTTGAAAACCTTTCAAGACCAAAACATTTTTTAAAATTTGCTAAAAAGGTCGACAAGCTATGTATAGGTCCATTGGGGAGGTGGACTAGTCTGAATTGAGGTCGTCTTAACAACTTCTTGAGAGTATCTAGTTTTTGATCATGGCTAAAAAGGTCGACCTAGGAACATATGTGGTTGACCTTTGAGGTAAACCAATGGATACCAATGGGGTAGGCATGGGTGGTAGACCAAAAGATACTAGTGGTAGACTACAATTCAAAAATATGATCATTTTACAAGCATTGAAATTGACCTAAAGATACTGATAGTCAACCTGGGCAGTTCAAGAATCACACAATGGTCATGACAAGGTTGACCAATGAATATAGGTGGGCGATCAAAGCTCCACTACTTTGAAGGCATCTAAAAATAGAAGAACTCTCCACTGTTCAACTCACCAAAAGTGAATCTACAACAAAGTGGTGACAATTTCATTTCCGACTTTTAGCTTTCATTCTTGAGCCCAAAACCTAACTTTTCATATTCCTAAACTTGAGACTGTACTGAGAGAGTTAAAAAACAGATATTTTATTGCTAATAAACTTCATGTGTCAATTTTTTTGCATTGTATTTGATCAAAGTGTTGAGTGTTGCATGTTTTGTCGCGTAGTGGCCACATGTGAATTTGTGATCAATTCGTTAAAATAGTGTATTTGGGAGTCACCGAGTGGCAAATAAATTGAGAAAAATTACTTCGGTGAAGGACAATTATCTTGAGACAAAGTTTGGTTGACGTTTGAAAATATTGAAGAAATCAAAAATTTAAAAAGGATGTATTTAATATATATAATATATATTAAATAAAATAATAATTAAATAATAAATTTATTTAAAGTAAGAAATGAGAGTTTACATTCATTCCCCACTCAACCGCCAACCCCAAAGAGAGAGAGAGAGAGAAATAATATAATAATTAAATAATAAATTTATTAAAAGTGAGAAATGAGGGTTTCATTCAGAGAGAAGAGAGAGACAGAGAGAGAGAGAGATGGATCCCCTTCCCATGGCCTCTATTCTAGAGTTTAACCACTATTTATTTTTGCAAGGATTGAGAACTAAGTATAGTATTTTATTTTAATTTGTAATTGGTTATTTAAGTAGCATACGTTGGAGTTTCTCAACTAGTGTTTGTTCTATCTGATTATGTAATGTTACTTTAAAGGTACTCTTTGTATTTTGGTCATTGAGATTTAACCCTAAATTGTTGTGGTATTTACACCTCACTTAGAGACATTTGTAACAGTCTTGGATGAATTGAAAACAGTCGTATTTTGCTAGCTCTACTTGTAAGTGACAAGAACCCACAGTTCACTCGGATTGTTGACAATTTGATTTGAGTGTGTTCGGAAGTTGAGTGTTCGTAAGTGTCACTCTTCTTCTTTGATCTTTTATTTCATCCTTCTCATTTCTATTCAAAGAACTTAACTCCGAGTAAGGTTGCACAACCTCACAGTTAGCAAGGTTGAGTGCTCCTTTTCATTGAAGCAGTTGTGGAAGTTGAGGCTTGTTTTAGGCAACTTTTTGCACGCGGTTGTTTCCCTCGGTCTATTTCATCACGCTACACTCCATTGTTGTTCTGCTCCATCAGCATCGAACGACAGATTCAGCTTGTCCGTGAAGCTTAGTATTTGCTATCTGCTGCGGTTATCCACAATTCTTTGGATATCCTTTAATCCATGTATTTAAACATAACATTTCTGTGGTGCTAATTCCCTTCTGCCATGGATATCATCCAACGGCTAGTCTTCATTCACTCAATCTATTGAACAACCTTCCATTTTCATTAAACTTACGTGTGCCATACACGTGACATCATCTTTCCATGGAAACCTTCCTTGTCACCATGAATACTCGTCTCCCTCATTATTCATCATACACCGTCCACATGGCCAGCATCTTTCCATGGGAACTACTTCTGCCCTTTGATCCTTTCTACAGAAGCCTTCCTTGCCTTTCCGTGGATACCTGTTGCCCTCAATAATCAACACCATCTATCCACGTGTCTGGGCACCTTTTAGTGGATTTTAATGTTTGATCCTTTTAGTGGATGCCTTTCTTTTAGCCACAAACACCTATTTCCCTTTGCTAATCAACGCCATCCATCCATGATCCAATTCTTTTTCGTGGACACCACTTTCACCTTTGATATTTTTTGTGGAAGGTATTTCCCAATTTGATCCCTTTCCATAGAAGCCTTCCTTACTGTCGCTGATACCCATTTTCTCTCATCACACATCATCCATGTGTCCAGCGTATTCTTTGTGGACACTATTTTTGCAATTTGATCCTTTCAGTCGAAGCTTTCCTTTGACCGCAGACATCAATTCCCCTCTACTGCAGATACTGTTTTCATTTCTGTTGTGGAATTATTTCTAATCTAACATCCATCCTTCATCTACCCTTCCATCCAACTGTCCATTTTTCATCTATCCTCATTTTTTGTCCATTCTTCCAATCGCCCTCCCTTTCTTCCATTTGCCATCTTTTTGGTTCAATAGAATGCCATTGCTTATATGTTTCACCTCTACATTTCCATATGCTACATTCTCTATACTCATTTGAGACTTTCACTTCTATGTTTATCATTTTGTGAACTTTCATCTTTTCCATTTCCATTGTCTCATCACTTATGTTTTTTCATATGGAATCTGTGCCATTAAAAGCTTCCATTATTTTTTTTATCAACAATTCCTGAGCTCTTATCTAATTTCTTATCAAAGAGAGATAGAGAGAGGGAGAGGGAGAGAGAGAGAGAGAGAACAATTTGCACAAGAGGGAGCCTCGACTGCCAGATTTTGGTTTGCAAGTCAAGACCTCTAACCTTTGTGAAGGATTTTGTCGATAAGTCATTTACTCCTCTCTAATTTTGAGTTTGAATTTTAGAATATATATTAGTTTCAAATTTGAGAGTGGAAATTTGAATATATGGGTTATTTCTGGAATATATTGGTAGATTTAAAGTTTAGCCAAAAGTATTGGCCATTTGAGGCAAAAAAAAAAAATGAAATAAACGACATGCTTCTATCTTAGAAACCACGTGGGAAGGTAACCCTAGTCGTGCTTGTTCAACTGTGAAAGAGCCTGAGTGATCTGATAAAATTCTGGTTGATTTGTGCCCAGGTAGACAACTACAGTGCCCTAATCGACCGCTACAGTGTCCCGATCGACCGCATAGTGTATTTGTGCATTTTTGAGTTTTTAACTCATTGGTTTCAGTTTCTAGTCCTAGTATAGGATCCATACCCATTACCTTGTGATTTATCAATAGGAATTCTTAACCTTTGACATGTTTTTAGGCTTGGACGAGTTTGTGGATTATGAGGTGGTACTTGAGGTTGCTACTCCTACTGGTAAAGGAGACACTATTGTGGAGGTAGGGATTTTATACTTTATCGCATTGCATTGCATTGTAGTTTTCAAATTATGATTTTGTGGGTTACCACATATAAAACCCGACGAGGACAATTTGACAGTAAGTTAGTTTTTATACATATGTATATATGAGTTTTACATGCTTATCTTCATTTGCATGGTACTTCATTAATTGCTCTTTTATTGATACAGAAGTATGAATCCTCTTGATACTTTGGACGGTCACAATGTCAAAGTATCATGAGGTTATCCCAGTACATCTTCTATTGCGTGAAGATGTTTTGTTTGCACGCTTTTTGAAAATGGATAATAGGGTAGTGATGATGCGTTCCTTAGGTTTCAAATCCCTAAACTTGATCAAGGTGTATTTTGTTATTGATATTATGGGATGTGTCAACACGGAGCCTTACTCGCTACCAACCTAGTTCACACTATTACATATTCAAATCATCGTCATTTTTCCCTTCCTAGCTCATAAGGTGTTGCCCAAAACTAGTCACCGCCTTTTTGTGTGTTTGCTCGGAGGAGTCTTTGAGTGATCCTCTCTTTTCACTGAGACTTGGTTTATGGTGAAAACCCAATGAAACTATTTTGATATTTTTTGTCTATATATACAACCATATTTTTTGATTGCTTATCGGTGACTAGTTGGGTCGGTTTCTTAAAACATTAGAAATGATTTTAAATTATTTTCATTCCATGCACAACATTGTCTTCGATCATGGTTTTAATGTGAAAAATAAAATCAATTTTACATGCATTGCATTTAGTGTAAATTTCCTACAGAGTTAGTCACTCGCCCCAACGACCCCATCCATCCCAGGTAAAGACAAGGCTAATAAGTAGTCGTTGATCGGTGGTGGATTTGCCCGGTTATTCTTATTTCCTTTTGAGTCATTTATTTTTGTTTCTCGGTGAGGACTTATCTATTTAAACTTGGGTTTGTATAAGAATATTCAAGTGAAGTTGGGTTTTTAGATTTTGCATAGTGTTTAATGAATTATTGATATTATTTCTTGTGATCACTATGTGGATCTACGCCCATCTCGTGTGAGCTATGACATTGATTTGTATTCAAGTCTTCTGTTTTGAACAAAGCCTTGCACTGGGCGATTGGGTCCTTTCCGTGGATTGGGATGTTCGACCCATCAATTCTGTTAGACGCACCTCCAGATCATGAAAGAAATAAATTGGTATAAGAGCCTAAGGTTTTCCACAAACTTCCAAGTAGTGATTGCTTGAGAATTTCATAGTGTATTGTTTGGATGATGTACACCATAAGGATTTTTACAACCAAGTGTAATTCTTTTCTCAAAATAGTTGAGATCCCACCAAAAAGGAATCCCCATAACAGAACCTAAGAAGACAATATTCATCCTCTTACAGCCATGTTGGAGGCACTGCAAAACTTGTCGAGTAGCATTTCAGCTTGGGATCCTTGCATGACTAGGATGACATATTGTTTAGAGTTCTCCCACATGAACACGTTTATGTTTGATGGTGGGGGAAATTCTGTAGAGAATGAGAATTGGCTACAGTAGATGAAAATAAATTTTGAGTGCTTACAAGTTCCTGAGGAGTATTAGGTTGGGATTGTTGCCCACTATTTAAGGAAGTTGCCTTGAAGTTAGTGTAATGTAGTGAGGGCAAACATTGAGGTAGAGTAGATGGAGTAGAAAGACTTCACCGAGTTGTTTAGAGACCAGTTTACTAGCAGGGATTATCAGGACTCATTGATGACTCAGAGATCGATGACCGTGATGGAGTATAATGATCAATTCCTTGAGGTCTACCTTATTCTAAATGGATTTCCACGAGAGGTAAGATAATCAAGTTTCAACAAGGCTTAAGGTAGAAGTTGCAGTAGGGTGTACCACTTATGTAGTACAGTTTTCTTCTTGAAGTTTTTGAGGCGGTTTAGAGGAAGAAGTGAGTGTACAATGCTAGCTATGGTAGTTACTAGGAGAAAAAGACAAAGAAGAAGAGAGAAAGGTCGCCAAGAAAAACCAGTCAAAGTTTCAGGGATAGGGGTCCAATGGAGCTCAGACCCTAGTTGCCAACAGAGGATTGTTTTGCAGTAACCAATATCATCCGTATACTAGAAATACTTATGGATAGCCAAGGAACCTAAAGAGAAATTGCCAAAAGAATCAATAACAACCGTAAGATCAGTCTTTGTTGTCATCCTAGTGTAGTGCTGCTTGGAGTACTCCTAGGGACAAACGTAACTTTGTCAGGCCATCCTTCCAGCAATTCTAGGGGCAATAGTTTTTCACACCAGAGCCATAGCAATCAAGGCCTCAACCACAGTATTATCCCTAGTACTAGCTACCAGTCTATATTTTAGAGGCCGACTGATTATCAGCTGAGCTACAGGTCTAGTCCTTACCCGTAGTAGAGGTCCGGTGATTATCGGGAGCCGACATTTCAGGATAGTGGTGTTGGCCGAAGCTGAATTAAAGGTGATCATGAAAAGGGCCACAAGGGTAAGGAGAAGGTCTCAGGACAGGCCTATGCAGTGGGTAGGATCAAGTGCTTCAATGGCCATGAGGAGCAGGGTGTTATCAATGGTACAATTATCATCTCTCACTCTTTTCCACGAGGGTTGTTTGATACTAGATCGACACGCTCTTTTGTTTCCTCTATTTTTGTGTTTGTTTTGGGTTTGTCAGTGGAGTTGATGGAATCTCCATTGGTTCTTAGCACTTCTCTAGGTGTTTGGAGTGGAGTGTCCTCTGTGTATAGAGCAGTCTATGTGGTTATTGATGACTACAAGCTTTTTTTCACACTTAATTGTCTTAGCAATGAGTTAGTTTGATGTGATTTTGTGTATGGACTAGCTGAGGAAGTATAGAGTGAATGTGGAGTATCACCTAAAGAGGGTCACTGGCATTTCGAAAGATTGACATATTATTTTTTACCACAATAGTCCTAGTACAATGATGACTAACCTTATTCTACATGCTTGTCTGGGTGGCTGCAGTGGACTGAGGCAATACGGGAGTCCTTGGTTTGTTGATGTGGATGATGAGACTACTAGCTAGAACATGGATATCTCAGTTGTGAGGGATTTTCTAGATGTATTTCCTGATGAGTTGCAAGAGTTGCCTTCAGACTGAGAGGTTGAGCTCTTTATCGATCTAGTCTTGGGTGCTACCCCAGTTTCGATTTCCGCACATAAGATGGCTTTGGTAGAATGGATGAATTGAAAGATCAAATATTCATTCGTGAAAGCATATGGTTTGTGAAGAAAGCCGATTGTTTGTTAAGGCTTTGCATAGATTACTGGAATTTGAATAGGGTTATTGTGAAGAATAAGTATTTGTTGCCTAGAATTGATAAGTTGTTCGACCAACTTGGTGGATCATGGTTTTTTTCTTAGATTGATTTTAGGTATGGGTATCATCAGATGAAAATTAGTGAAGAGAATATACTAAAGACAATGTTTTGGATGATATATGGGCATTTCAAGTTCTTGATTTTACCCTTTGGTTTGACCAATACCCTAGCTACCTTCATGGACCTTATGAACTGGGTTTTCAAATCATATTCGGACCAGTTTGTCATAGTTTTTATTCACGATATCTTGGAGTATTTAAAATCTCAAGTTAGCATAGGAAACATCTTCGAATCATGTTACAAACTTTGAGGGACCATTAATTATACGCCAAGAGGAGCAAGTATTACTTTTGGATGTTAGAAGTGAAGTTTTTAGGACATGTTGTAATACCCCCAATTTTTATTGGATTAAGTCTAAGGAAGTTGTTATGTGATTTTTGGATAATTATATTGGATGAATTGTGTTATATGACTTATAAAGGTTGATGAATAACTATGCTTTAATGGAGAAAGTTGGGTACATTAAAGGAGGAACGTTTGTCATAATAAAAACCGTCAAAGTAGGTGCGAAGAAAGCAAGAGTCTTGTGATTAGATGAAGAGATGATCCATGGACAGAAAAGATTCTTTGCAGAAAGGAAGTGTGCCACAAGGAAAAAGCGAGAGAAAGAAGGATCGTTGATCAAAATAATGGAAGAAGGGACAACCGTTGATTTATAGAGTGGATATCTGGAATGAACAGTGGCTGTGGGAGAAGAAGAATAGTCATTAGATCAAGAGAAATGAAGAAGGAGAACTGTTTGATTGAGGTAGATGCTTCCACGGGAAAATGGAAGATTCCTTGTTGAAGGAGGCCTTGGCCGCTAAAAGAAATAATAGACGAATTAATAACTGTTGGATGAAAAGAGTGGAAGAGATATTTATGTATCTACGACAGGAAAGACTTCTATCGAAAGGATCCAAGGGATGGAAGCATGTCCACAAAGGACTGGGACACGTGGTTGGTCAGTGATAGTGTCACGACCCGAAGACGGGCCTAACAGAACCGCCGGGTTAGGCGACCCGATCCTCATAGAGAACCCGATCACCCAGCCCAAGGCGTGAGTTTTGCGGAAGACTTATAATATTTAATTCGGCCCAAGGTAATATGGGCCTAGGTCCGAGTAGGGATCACGAGAAGATAACAGTGCATAAATTAAAAATACAATCCAAGTACTGTGCAACAAATCCAAAACCAACTGTGTTTAAGGTTTACAGACCCAAATGGAAACATAAATGTCCTCACCAAATAACGATAAATCGCTCAAGTAGAAATAACAAAACGCTTCAACTCCTGATCCACAGCTACTCCTTGCCCTTACCTGAAGTTTTGGGGAAGGAGTCGTTTGGGGTGAGTGACTAACTCAGTAAAGTATGGCTATACTAAATGCACCTCATGCAAAACTGGTTTTGTACATTTTTGGAGAACAAGGTCATGTTTCATTCTGCCGTACATGGATTTTTAAAATCACTTTAAAACTCTTTATCATTTTACCAAACCGACCCAAGGGCCGTCGATGAGGCTTTTATTAAAAATCTTGCTGTATACATAGACAGCTATACCTCGTAAAATAGGTCATCATCGTTTTCCAATTTGAAAATGTCGTCAGTGAAAAGGGGTGGTCACTCATGGACTCACCCGCCACACAACATAGAAGAGGTGGTCACCCGTCGATGACAACACCTTATGAAGCAGGAATAATGACGACGATCTGAAGATTCCGTACGTCACCCGAGTTGCCGGCGCACCTGGCTGCACGACACAACTCGTATAATCGTATAATCAAATAAAACGGATACAGTTGCTCGCTATATGTGGACTTAGGATAAACAAGTCTCAGCGATTGACAACCGTCTGATCCGTGGGACAAATCCTGGCCAGGTTTAGGGGCTTGCGACCCAAGGAGGCGTCATCACCCTCCCATACGAGGTTTACGACAACCTGAGGGCACGTCACCAATGCCCTACCTATAATTTTCGCACGTCAAACAATCAACCTTCACGCAGCAAAAGGTATCAAAGGGGATGGCGGATCCATCTCTCTACATGGGCAAAATAAATCTCAACCATGTACGAAATTTAAACTTGAGAAAACATACTACTAATAAAAACGGACGTGCTGTCAAACAGTCCCCGTCATTTTCCAAGTGTGGTAGCCCACAAAATAATCATTTTGGAAAACGGAATAGGATGCAATATAACGCAAGAGGTATAGAAATCCCTACCTTTTCGGCGGTCTGCCTTATCAACCGGAGCAACCAATTACGCAAAAATCATATCTCTCGCTGAAATCATCCAAGCCTGGCAAATGTATAAAACATGGGGATTCTCATAAATAAATCCAAAAAAAATAAACGAGAGGTCTTATACCGAGGATAAAACCCAACAGACGTGTAAACGACTCATCTAATAATCCCAATAAAATCCCCAACTTTATCCTTTGGTAAATAAATGGATCACCATCCAAACAACACTTAATCCTCAACATTTGTGCAACATTTGAACAGTTAACAATGTTACAGAATATCTCTCAACTTAAATAGGATCACCCCTATCACATGAATAACTATAATAGAACTCAACCCAATGCATTGTTGCAACAACAACAACAACATCAATATTTATCTCCAACTACAATTGATATCCATTATTCAATATAGCAAACAAACAAAGCTAGAATCTTCAAGTTCACAAACGACGAGCCTAACCAACAACAACACTTCTTAAATCCATTATTGAAACTTTAAGCTTAAATAATCACACCTAACAATAAAACAGAGAGCACATATCCTTAGAGCAAGTCCTTTGAGTTTGTCCATGATCATAAAAATTAATTTTAGCAAGCCAAGCACAAATCTCTAATCTCAAGAAGTAGCAACGAACTGAGTTGGATATTAATCAACACAATGCCAAGTTCCAAAAACTATAGTACAATTAAATTCAGATAGTGGCATTTCTCTTTGACATTATCTCATCAAAATAACTAGTGTGCGGAAATCACTCAATCCAACAATGAAACAGATCCAAATTGATTTCCATTACCAAAGTAAGAACTCAACTATACATCCACACTCAACAGACCAAAATAACACTGCACTACTTATCCAAAAACAGAAATCAGACAGTAGCAATCTACACATCCACGGCCCCCACCAAAATTTTCAACAACCAAAACAGAAACAAATTTTAAAACCCATTATTAAGTCAAAGGCTTAATGAAAATCGCTCACCCAATGGAACAGAACAGAATCGTGTTCTGTTTACTTGCCGGAATCGGATCCGGAGCTGCTGTCGCCGGAGTTGTTCATCCGGAATCCTTTAGATCGACTACTGTAAACCCACAACACAGATCAACGACATCACAAATCCAAACTTAACATCGGAATAAAACTCGGATCGAAAAATCTCACCCACTGAACAGATCGGAGTACGTCGCCGGAATCAAAAAATAGGTTCGGCCTCGGAGCTCCCATCACCGATCTGAACTCGTCGCTGCCGGAGTCGGAAAAATGGGCTCGATTTTCAAAACTCCCGTCACGGATCCGAGATCGCTGCTCGCCGGAATCGGAGGAACACACTCGGGTTGAGCTGTTCCGTCGCCGGCGTCGCTCGGATCGGAAGCCCGCGGCCACCGGCGTCGTTCCTCTCCTGATCGGAATCGTCCATTCACGACCGACATCGTCGCAGCGCCGTCGCTCGGAAGCCGCCTCACCTCGTCGGTCGGACGTCGTTCGTCGGCGTCCCTCCTCGCCGTTCGTGCTCGGTTCCTGCCGGCTGCCACTCGGAGCGCCTCAGACGACGTCAACCATCGTCGTCCAACCGCGGGTCTCCCTCTCTCTCGCGAAAATCGCCCGGCCGGCGCCTCTCTCTTCTCCCTTCTTCGGTTTCTCTCCATCGGCAAGAGGCATGATTTTTGGGGGAAGAGGGAAACTAGGTTTTCCTCTTCTCCCGATTCTCAATTTTTTTTTTTTTTTTTTTTCTTTCAACTTAAACCCTGAACTTTACTGGTTCAAGGGCTTTGGGCGGGATTTTTCCCCCTCTTCTCAATCCCTTTTCCTATTTCAATTATTCTAACTCATTTATTTCCTTTATCCAATAATTCCCTAATTTCTTTTCCCAATTCAAATAAATGTATATAAATCAATTATACACATTATATATCACATAGGCTATTCAAATTCTCAATTTAATCCAAACATCATCTAACGATGTTATAGATCCAATTTAACTGTCCAATTTCGTTCCTTAATTGGATTCTTTATTCGAAAAAAATTTCAACTTCACCGATTTTGATCAATTGACCAAAAATTGCATACGTGGCCGCTACACGACAATTCGGTCAACTTCAACGCCATGACCGATTTTCAACGCGAAAAATTTACACGTGGAATTTCTTATTTAAAATTTTACGGCTTTTACAGATAGATAACGAGATATCCGAGGTAACAGAGGCATTTGTGGCAAGGAAGAAGTCATGTGCATAACACACAAAACTTTAATGAAATAAGATGGTTGTATGGTCGATTAAGGGGATAAAGGATTGACTGTTGGATGAGAATGGTAATGGAATGACTGCCGTTGGATTTGATGATAATATGGGCAAAGAGTCTCCTACAGATTGGAAAGATTCCTTGTGGAAAGAAAACCAACCGTTGGATTGAAATAAGATAAATGGAGGAAATATCAACTGTTAGCTGATGACCATGGTAAGAAAGGTGACTGCAAAAATGTTTGGGACGAGCAGGTAAAATATTGACCGTAGGATCAAGTTATCGGATTAAAATAAGAATTGTTAGATTATTATGGGATGCTTCCAAAGAAGTGAGTGTGTCCATGACTGTGTTTATTTAATGGGAAACGTCATCGTTTGGTTAAGTAAAGTGTCAATAAAAGAAGATAAATGTCATCATTTTGGTTATGTAGCGCACGTTGAACAATGGACTAATGGGAGCGTTGGTGTCCGTAGATGAAAATGCATCCACTATGAACAGTACAAGGTAAATATAGTGCAATATGGCGATCACCGATTTGCGGATATTGGGAATATTCACTGGAAAAGATGCTCAGTGGGAGTATATGGGTTTGTGGATGCGCAGGTTTCCACAATTATGCAAAATTTATGGCGAAGGATTTTTATGGAATTGTTAGCCAAGAGTTAATTTGTGGTTAACCAATAAAATGGTGGATGATCGAGAATGCGAAGGGACGTCTGAAAACTAATTTCATGGCATAGTTTAAGAAGAGACAAAAGAGATTACTCAGCATTCACATGCTAAGGAGGATGACACCTCGTGCTAAGTTTGGAATATATATATAAAGAAGTATATTGAATAAAGGAAAAAGCTTTAAGGGTAGAAGAGGAGAAGAAGAGGAAACTTTAGAAAGAAAGGAGTTGTTAGGACTATGGTTTTCTCTCAAGGTAAGTAATGAATTTAGGTGTTTGCCTTTGGGTTACATCACAAGAATTAGGATATTATTCTTGAGGATATGACATTGATGTTTGTGGTTAATAGTTATTAGGTTCAATTGATCATATTGTTAATTGAGGTTATGATGTTCATATTGGTTATTATGATGTAATGTGCTAGATGTTAGGTTTTGTACATGATAAGTTATATTCGAGGATTTATTGTTTGATTTGAATGCTAAATGTAATGTTCAATTGTAATGCTAATAATAGTTATCATGTACAGAATAGTTTGTGATTCAAAGATATGAATGTTTTGTGATAAGAATTAAGATGTAAGCAAGATCATGTGAATAACTAGAGGATATGTTTTTAGTGATTGTTTTATGTATTATAGGATGATATAGTTGTATGTATTCATAGTCATGCATCATAGTTTTGATGAAAATGTACGAAAATATTTTATACATATGTTTCAAGAAGGAAATTGATGACGAATAGTAATAAACATAAATATAAATAGGCGCTGGATGTTGGGAGCGATTAGCAACAATTCTGCTTAGCAGAACTATTTGATGAAGTATCTCTTCCCTCGTCAGGATTGAGTGACGGTTCCTACCTAAGAGAACCCTAGGATGTATCTTTTCCCTTAGCCTAATAATCTCTAATCGTCTGAACTATTATATGACTGAAAAGAATAAACTGTTAAACTATAAATGGAGGAATAAACGTAAATAGGCGATGGTGAGATGGGGGATTGAGTGACGATATTGCTCAGGAGAACTACTTGATGATGTATCTCCTCCCTCGACGGGATAGAGTGACAGTTCTACCTAAGAGGATCATAGAATGTATCTTTTCCCTTTAACTGATATTCTCTAATCGTCTGGACTGTTATATAACTAAAAAAGTAAACTATGAAAGGAAATAATGAACGAAAATGCATGTTTTTATGAAATTGCACCACATACGCATATCATGCTTATTATATAGAATGTTTTTCAAGGATATGATATTATGTTTAGATATTCATCTTACTGAGCATTAGGCTCATAGTTTATGTCTTGTGATGTAGGTAAGCATGGTAAAGAAAGAAAGAAAGAAAAGAGCAATTGATGGAGGGTTTACATGTTGTGGATCATATGCTGGCTTGGCAAAACGAGAAAGGAAAAATGAAATGTAAATGGTTTTGAATTTATAACATGTTTTGTAAAGTTTAAAGATTTAACGAAAGGAATTTTATTTATAGTACTTCATTACATTATTCCCAAATGTTTTTATTAAGAAAAGCCTTCTACTACACGTGTTTTATAAAGAAAAAGTATTTCAAATCTCAACGTTTAAAACAAAGAAAGAACGAGTCATTACACATGTAGTTTCTCATAATGGGATTTATGTTGATCCAGCAAAGATAGAGGTAGTTGTGAACGTGGCAACTACCAAAAAATGTGTAAGAGATTCACAATTTCTTTGGTCTTTTTGGCTATTATAGAAGTTTTGTGGAGAATGTTTCTTCATTAGCCGTGTCATTGACTAAGTTGACTAGAAAAAAGAGACGATTTGAGTGGGATGACCATTGTCAGAGTGCATTTGAGGAGTTAAAGAACAGATTGATGAGTGCACTAGTTCTTATAGTGCCTGATCGTGAGAAACCCTATTCTATTTACATTGATGCATTTGGAGTTGGTCTTGGATGTGTTCTGATGTAGCAGGTGATGATGATACGATTACTAAAGAGTTTAATGAGCCGATCAAAGTGTCAATTGGATTGGTTACAAGAGTTAGAGCTAAATAATTCATGGAAGAACTCAACAATTTAATTTGAAAGCTTCAAGAAGAGGAGTTGAAATTGGCTATTAATGAGGAACATCAAAGATTTGGTCCACATTGTCAGAGTTAGTGAAGATAAGGAGCAAATATTAATGGAAGCGGGTAATCTTTTTAATCAAAGAGGCCAAGTTCATTAATCAAAGTGACCAAATCATAAATCCATAACCCATTATTTAAAGCACTTAAGAGGCCCTTATTGTGGTGAATTGCAATTATAGAAGTCATTTAAAACAATTAAGAGTATTATGGTTACTAAATAAAGTAAATAATGACTTTTAAGAGTCCTTTATGTGGTTAAAAGAATCTCTACAATTGTAGGAAGTTACTAGTCTTTTATTGCTCTAGGTGGCATAAATTTCTTTTACAATTGTAGGAGGTTACAAGTCTTTAAGGCAAAAGGTCATTAAGAGAGTCTTTAATTATTAGAAATTCTTCTTTGTACTTTAAGCATATAAATAGGCACACGAGAAAGAAATAAAAGCAACTTATCATCCAAATTTGAGAGAATTCTCTTTTGTTCTTTTGAGCTTTTTGAACTAATCATGGTAACCCTTATGGCATACCTGATGGACTACAAGGTCCATTCACAAAGGCAAGGGCCCAATAACTCATCAACCCCTACCTTTTTAATTATTTGGAAGGTAGCTCAATATTGGGCCAAATGGAGGGGCCACCAACTCATGAAGACCAAGGGAGGCGCACGCATGTTCTACTATGGAAAGAAGCCCAAGAAGACAAGTTTGAAGAGCAAGTGATGTGATCCAAGGACCCATGAAGAGCCAAGCCATTACAAAAGGCAAAGATCCATTGAAAAACATAGGAGGTCCAATGAAAAGAACAAGAATGAAGGGATTCATTATTTTAAATAGACCAACTATAAAGACAAAAGCTATAAAGTTTAAGATTGGGCCTGGGTTTTCTGCGCACCAAAATTGATAAGAAAATTTGGGCTAGCTCAAATGTTAAATGGATGCATGGTATTCATACAAATTAAAGTACACATCTTACACTTTTCATAGACACCAAGATTGCAAGATTTGGAGAAGATTTGGTCATTCAAATAGTATCTCAAAATCTACAAAGATTCAACTCTAATTTAGGTAGCCAACTTAATACTTCCAAGTTTTCTATTTTTCTAATTTTATTTATTAAGTTTCCAAAGTTGTTTTTGTTAACTTCAAGCTTCCAAATCACTAGGATTCAAAATATTATATTTTAGGATTATTTTCTATTATTTTGCGGATATTTCCTAATTTATTTAGGTATGTTTGTAACCTATTTAAACACAAGATTGTACCTTTTTTTGGGAGGATGAATAGACACGAATTTTGAGATTTCTTGTGAGAATTTTATTTTTGGTTTTTTATGAAGAACTAGATCTTCTTCAAGCTTAAACTTGGAAGATCAACTTAATAACTTTGGTTCTAATCAACAAGTTTGGTTAGGGTCAAGTTCCTCAACTTGATAAATTTGGTTATAATCAACAAGTTTGGTTAGGGACAAGTTCCTCAATTTGATTGCTTTGGTTCTTATCTCTTTATAGATAACGAGTCAAGCTCCTATACCTTTTTCAAGGGCGATCCTAATTTGAGTTTCCGCATTGTTGAAGGGTCTTGAATTTGATATATCCATGGTTCTCTCATCATTTGGTATTAGAGCAAAGGATCCAAGATTCAAGTTTCTATCTTTGTTATTTTGTTTCCTTCTTATTCTTCGTGTTTTCTTGTTGGTCTTCTACTTCTTTTGTTTTCTTGTTGTTCTTCTTGTTTGTTGATTTATTCTTCTCCTTCTAGTTTTTGTTCTTACAAAAAAGAAAAAAAGAAAGGTGGAAAGATTTGTATTTTCCAGCACAAGGCATATTTAAAAATAAAAGCCAAAAAAAAAATTTCTTCTTGCAAAAGTCATTCTTTTTTGCAAAGTTTCAAGTTTGTTCTTCTTACAAAATTAAAAATCAAAGAAATTTATCCAAAAACTTTCGTGCTATCCTTTGATTATTGAGTATTTGATTATTTTTATGCATCAATCCTACATTATTCTTAGGAATTTCGTGATTGTATCTATCTTTGATGGGTGCATATTCTTTCCTTATTTGATATCCTTCCTTACTAGTCTTCTTTCTAAAGTCTTAACTTTCCGTAATCATTGACTTTCCAAAATTCGTTCTTTCCTTATTTGTTCTCTTTCCTTAGTTGTTTTCTTTCCTAAATTATTTCTTCCACTAATTGTTTTCTTTCATAATTCACTCTCTTTTCTTAGTTTTTTTCTTTCCATAATTGTTATTTTTCCTAATTTGTTCTCTTTCCTTAATTGTTTTCCTTCTTAAATTATTTCTTTTCATAATTGTTATCTTTCCTAATTTGTTTTCTTTCCTTAGTTGTTTTCTTTACTAAATTATTTCTTTTCATAATTGTTATCTTTCTTAAGTTGTTTTCTTTCCTAAATTGTTTATTTCCTTAATCATTAACCTTCTTAAATTGTTGAGAACCTTTTGAATAGCTGTCAAATTCTCTTTTAAAAAAAATTCATTGATTCTACTTTTCTTGGATATTGAAATCCTTGGTTTGAAAAGTTTGATCTTACTTGTTTTTATTTGTTGAATTTTTTCATTGATCAAAGTTCTAAATAAAGAGTTAAAAGAGAAAATTGAGAGGTAAAAGGCAAGAAGGTGAGATTATTATAGAAAAAGCCAAGATTTTGAGCGAAACACGAGTGGAGAGACATTGATTTGAGTGTAAACACGTGAGGGAGTGTATAAGGTCCATTCTTTTACTAATATCTATCCTTGTTTTGCAGCACAAAACAAAAAAAAAAACATGAGTAGTGAAGGTGAATCTTATAACTTTAATCCAAAGTTTTACATGAATGTCATCTAAGATCAAATAAAGGCCTTAAACATGAGATTGGATAACATGGAGTCTCCTTCTAGAAGTGATGCATGGAGGAGAAAAACACACATGAAAGATGACTATGGGGAATACGAATATGGAGATGGATGCTTCACAAGAGAAAGAGGTGCTAGAACAAACCATGAAGATGGAAATCTCAACAACATCAAGATGACAATTCCTCCTTTCCAAGGTAAGAGTGATCCCGAATTATATTTGGATTGGGAAAAAAATTGAACAAGTTTTTTATTACCATAATTACACCGAGGAGAAAAAGGTTAAATTAGCCTCAATAGTATTCACTGATTATGCAAGTATTTGATGTGCACAATTGATAAGAAACCGAAGGAGGTATGGTGAAAGACCTATAGTCACATGGGAAGATATAAAGGTAATTTATACATAAAAGATTTATTCCTGATCATTATTATAGAGACTTGTGTAAGAAATTAAAGGTTTAACTCAAGGCTCCAAGAGTGTGGAGGAATACTACAAAGAGATGGAAGTGACCATGATTAGGGCTAATGTGGAGAAAGACATTGAGGCTACAATGGCACGATATATTTGTGGGCTAAATAGAGAGATCTCAGACATTGCGGATTTTTAACACTATGTGGATCTAGAGGAGCTATTACACAAGGCCATAAAGATTGAGAGACAATTGAAGTCAAAGGGGAATTCAAATTTTGGGTCAATCTTTAACTCATCATGGAAGTCTAATTGGAACAATGATAAAAACAACTTCAAAACCAAAGAAGGAGATTAAAGGAAAGACCACGAATTCAAACTCAAACCATAGTAAAGGTAAGGGCGAAACTTCTACACCTATTAAGTCTTGAGAGGTTAAATGTTTTTGATGTCAAGGTTTTGGCCATATTGCTTCTAATTGTCCAAATAAAAGAGCTATGATTGTTTTTGAAAATGGTGATATAGAGAGTGTTAGTTCAAGTGATAATGAAATGCCACCTTTAGAAGATTGTAGCAATGTAGATGTGGAAGAACCCATGAGGGGTGAACTATTGGTTAATAGAAGAGCACTCAATATTCACTCTAAAGAAAATGGCAATGAGGAGTAAAGAGAGCAGATTTTTCATACTAGATGCCATGTGAAAAATAAGGTATGTAGTTTGATTATTAATAGTAGAAGTTAAACTAATGTTGCTAATAATTTGTTGGTAGAAAAGTTGGGCTTAGAAATCGAGAAGCATCCAAGGCCATACAAACTACAATGGTTAAGTGATTGTGGAGAAGTAAAAGTGACTAAATAAGTTAAGGTTGCACTCTCGATTGGTAAGTATAAAGATGAAGTTCTTTGCGATGTGGTACCTATGCAAGCAACACATATTCTTTTAAAAAGACCGTGGCAATTTGATGGAAAAGTCAAGTACAATGGAGTTAAGAATGAGTACTCTTTTATTCAAGATGGAAGGATCGTAATCATAACACCACTTAAACCATGGGAGGCTAGTGCGGACCAAGAGAGAATAGCAAAAGAACTCAAAAAGAGAGAAAAGCCAATGAGTGAAAAAGAAAAAAAGAGGAGTGAGTGAAAATGAAAGAGAGGAAAAAGAGAGAAAAATCGAGAGTGAGGGGAATAAAAAGGCAAATGAGAGTGAGAGGAAAAAAGAGGAGAGTGGAAAAATAAGTGGAATAGCAAGGCAAAGTGAGGATTATAAAGATATACATTTGGAAGAATTCCCAAATGGAGTAACACCACAATCGGAGATTGAATATCCATGGATGAATTACACCAAGAAGTTTTCATATGAAAAAGGTAAGGACATTGTGGTTGCTAACCCATTGTCGAAAAGGTATGTATTTACTCTTCAAACTATGTTATTAAGATCTCAATATATTGTGAAATTTCATAAGAATGACTTATATTTTGGAAGATTTTGTATTGATTGTGAAAGGGATGCATATGCTAATTTGTATAGATTTAAAGGATGTCTATTCGAGAAAAATACATGTTTTGTTCCTAAGTGTTATCCGTATAAGTTGTTAGTTGATATCTTTAACATCTTAGATGAACTTTATGTGGCATGCACAATTTTTTAGATTGATTTGAACAATGGTTGTTGGAAAATTGTGTTTAAAATTAAACATAGATTATATGAATAGATAGTTATGCTTTATGGAATATTCAATATTTTTAGTCCCTTTGTGAGATTGATAGATTATGTGATTAAATCTAAATTATTGGGATTCATGAAATATTTGTATAAATTGGATTTGGATTCTTGTTATGATTGGAAAGGTTGAAGAAAAATTACATTTGTTAACTACTATACACATGATGGGTATTTAATTAAAAAGGATAAATTTTGTTTACCTAAATTCTCATTACCACATGTTGAGGTTGCTTATGATCAAGTTGTGCATTCTACTACTTCATACTCATCTTTGGAGATTATTTATGATTTTAATCCTTTGAATCCACTTGATATATCATTGTTGCCTACTAACAAATTTGTTGATGTAAAAAGGAAATATGAGTTTATAAGGGAATTACACGAAAGGGCACGAGAAAATATTCAAAAGAAAAATGAACACTACGCGCGACAAGCTAACAAAAGCCTCAAGAAAATCATACTTGACCCTGGAGATTGGGCTTGCGTTCATGTACAGATGGAAGTCAGGTATGGTAACAAAATCACTATTTTTAATATTAGTAACTTATCCTTTTATGATGAAGCAAATTCAAGGATGAATCTTTTCAAAATGGGAGGGAATTATGTGATCCAAGGACCCATGAAGAGCCAAACCATTACAAAAGGCAAAGATCCATTGGAAAACATAGGAGGTCTAATGACAAGAACAAGAATGAAGGGATTCATTATTTTAAATAGGCCAACTATAAAGACAAAAACTATAACGTTTAAGATTGAGCTTGGGTTTTCTGCGCACCAAACTTGATAACTTTGGTTCTAATCAACAAGTTCGGTTAGGCTCAAGTTCATCAATTTGATAGTTTTGGTTCTTATCTCTTCATAAATAATGGGTCAAGCTCCTATACTTGTTTCAAGGGTGATCCTAATTCGAGTTTCTGCATTGTTGAAGGGTCTTGAATTTGATATATTCGTGGTTCTCTCATCAGCAAGAAAAATCAAGGCAAGAAGAGTTAAAGAAACATTTCCAATCGGCCAAGCAAGAAGACAAAAGGAAGGCTGATTATTGCATGGATATGGAAACCATCCAAGTGGCAAAACTTGAAGAGAAAGAAGCTGCCAAAAGCCATCAAAACTTGGAGGAAAAGAAAGCAAACAATAGTTAAATAACTACTCTAGAAAGTTACCTAAATATTGTATGGCAATTGGCCAATGGTGTGGCAACCGATATAGCACAGTATTAGCTTGTCTCCTATTTTGTTGTTTCATATTCTATGGTTTGTAATTGGCTATATAAAGCCACCTTGTGTAAGAGTTTTAGATAGTTGAATTTGATTATTGAAAGTTTTTGCTTCTCTCTTGAAATCGGAGCGATTCCTCTTTGCCTCTTTAGTGTGTTCTATCCAAAGTCCTTGTGGTGTGATATCATAAATTGAGGTTACTTTGTGAGTTGAGTAGTCTCTCTTATTAGCATGTATTCTTGTTCCTTAAAGGAAGAATGTGTGAAGTGATGTTCAACTTTCAAGAAGAGTTACATTGGTGGAGTCATCCATAAGAGGGTTCAAGTTGTGACTTCTTGAATTTTTAGCCAATCTACTTCTTCCGTGCATATTTCCAAATTTGTGACGATTCTTACCATTATTTTGGAGGAGTTATTCTTCATTCATTTATGTGGTTGTTGTCCAAATTTTATAAAGAAAGCTTCTAAGTTTAGGGAGATATTGATTTCCAAAGTCGAAGTTTCCATAAAGTGAATTATGGTAAAGTATAGAAATTGTCCAGCCAACCGGTCGATCTCTGCCCTTTAGCCGACCGACCGCTCTTCACCTCTATATCAACCTAATTTTTCTTACATTTAAAAACGTGTAATTTTGAAAACACATAAAATTAAAACTTTTTTTTTCATTAAATCCATTTAAACATTTGCGTAGCGGAAGACTTTTCTTTCTTAAATACATTTGAAAGACGATGAATGAAATCCTTTTTCTTAAAATCCTTTACAATTTTAGAAACTTATTTTATAAAACATAGCGGAAGACTTTTATGAATAAAACAAAACAATGAAGAATGCAATGAATAAACCTTTATAAAGCCTTTTACACTTTCTCTTAACTCTTTAGCCTAGCTAGTTACAAGATCCGCGCATGCAAATCCTTCATCACCTGCTCCTTAACCTGTTCTCGCACGTACCTACATCATAATACTTAAACTATGAGTCTAAGGCTCAGCAAATGATATAAAATAAATATGCAATGCACATGCAGCTTTTAAAACTCATATGTTGTTTCTCTGTTTTCGTTTTTGTTTTTGTTTCAATATCTTTTCTGTTTTTCCTTTACATTTTCCTTTATCGGTCTCAACTTTACTTTACTGCTTTGCCTTTGATATTCAACTCAAGCCTCAAACATTGGGAGACCAATCCACCCAATGCCTCTATACATGGGGACCATATCCACCAAGCCTCTATTCATGAGTTTAAGTTCAACACCAAAGTCTTAACTGTCTAACATTGGAAAGCAATTCAAACATTAGAAAATAAATCCACCGAAAGCCTCTATACATGGGAATCATGTCCACCAAGCCTCTATTCATGAGTTGCATACCAAAGCTTCAACAGTCTAAGATTGAAACACAACTTAAACATTGGGGACCAATCCACCCAAAGCCTCTACACATGGGGACCACGTCCACCAAGCCTCTTTTCATAAGTTACGTACCAAAGCCTTAATTGTTTACCATTTCGTTTTCTTTTTACATTGTTCGTTTAATTCATTTATCACCTGTTTTACATTCAATGATAAAATAGATATTCCTACAACCCAAATGAAAGTAGTCCACTTCGGGTAATCAGCCCTTGAGAACACCATACACTTAGTATGTGTGAGCATCCATTCTACCATTTTCCATTTTACTTTCAAAACCTTGCATGAAAACAATTTTTGTATCATTTTGAAAACCATGATGCATGAATGCTCGTGAATGCATACAGTTCTATAACCTTAGTATAATCCTCAAAGCCTGATCAGTATAAATCCTATAATCTTCAAAGCATGATCCATATCAATTCCTTAACTTAAATCTAATAAACACATCATTAAAAGAACTTATTTTTAATAAACACACAGTAAGCGGCAATATATCCTCAATCAATAGTTATACATCCTCGAACGATAACATGATCAATATTAACCTTCTTAATTTAATGAACCCAAATCTAATAAACAAAGTCAGCATACAAATCCTAACTCTTGTGATGTAGGCCTTTTGGCAAAACACAAGCAATATCACTTACCCGGCGTCCGTAACACGTTCTGGCATTTAACGTTATCCTTCTCCCTTTAATACCTTGAAAATTATTAACATTTAATCATTAGCTTCATCCCTTTAACAACCATTCACAGAGTTCCATAAACCATAACACTTAACAGTTTCCTTAACTTAGACTTAATACTCAACAGCTTGCAATATACCAATTTTACAGAATCACAAACAACTTCCCTATTTATTTCAAAATCTCCCTCTCTAACTTATAGCTTATCATAAACAGAACATAAGCACCTTAAACAACCCATGACCTGGAGTTCACACCACCATACAACAAGCATCCAAACACCAATTACCACCCCACAATATTATCCTCACAGTGTTCATCAAAGCTATAAGCCAAACCACAGAACAAAACCCACCATTAGTAAGGCAATATCTTTCCCTTCATCCAGCAATTAGAAGCAAAATACAAAACAGAAATATAACCCAAATGCATGGCAAAGAGAATACAGAACAAACTTCACCTTAGCATAGCAATATATTTGATAGAAACCATTTTCATCACTTTTTATCCTTATCACATTCCATAACAAAATTTTCATAAAACATTCCATAAAAATCATAAATGAACTCTTGTTACTTGAAGAAAACCCAAGAGGACCCGAGAGCACGAAGCTCCTCCTTCCCCTGCATCAGCTTCCACTTTCTTCTTCTTCCCTTTGTCTCACCCTTTCTCTTCTTTGTTTCTATTTTTCCATATTTTTCCTCACTCTCTTTTTCTTTCCTTCTGCTTCCTCTATCTCACTCTTAGCTTCCTACCTCCAAAGAGCTTTCCTTTTCTTCCACTCCTTTCTCTTTTCTCTTCATCAGAAAAATTTCCCATATACGCTTCATATAATCCCCATAAATCTCACCTAACACCCTTTGTAATTTCTCATCTATAAAGGGAAGCAAACGTGGAGGAATCACAAAGAATAAAATTCTCGGGATCAACATTTTTTGGAGTTTATGGTCGATCACTTGATCAACCGGTCTAATGCCATTTTTTTGCTAGCCTTCATTTTTGCTTCTGTCATCTTCCTCCCTTGAGACTCGTCGAGCATATGCTCGACCTCTCTACCTTGTGAATTGGTCTTCGCATCTTCAAGTGATCAACCCCTCCCACATGGCAATACACTCCCATTAAACTGCTATTTTTTTCTCCCTTCAATTGTTTTATATTTTAATTTATCTAATATTCCTTTTTAATCTAATTTTTATACCTTAATTAATCCATATTTGTCTCATTAACGTACCATACAATATTACCGAACACATTTTATTTTATCAACATATATTCTATGAAAATTCTTTATACTGTACATAGAGGGATATATCCAGGTATTACAACCTCCAATTTTGTAGACAATCGAATATGTCTTCATAGCGGGCGTTCACTGCTTCAGCTAATCGACCACCCTATTCTATTTTTACAACCTTCGGTTGTTCAACTCCCTTTAAACAATCAACTGTAGGTTAAGTTCCTAAACCCTTCCATTTGGTGCTCCAGTTCCTCCTCAACCTATAAAATGGTTCTTCCATCTCCATTTGTGGTGTTTTCATTATACCAAAGTTCCTACTTCAATATATGTTATAATTTGTGGTATCCATACCAGTTCATTTTTCTATACCAAGATTCTTGTCTCGATATAAGCAACAAGTTGTGATTTCCATTAACATCATATTATAGGTAATCTTGGAGAATTAAGATATGGATTTCTCTTATTCTTGGAGAAATCTATATCAACAAGGGAAGATGGTTACTTACATGTCATGGTAGTTGAAGCCCCATTAGCAGAATTACCCAACTCATGGGGTTGTTCCCAGTATTGATAGTTGGGAAGTCCATGCTGAAGGGACTATTTTTTATTAGAGTAGGGTGGCAGTTCCCAGTATTTAGGATTTGAGGCAAACTATTCTTATTAAGATCCAC
The DNA here is from genome assembly GCA_022433065.1 of Begonia loranthoides. Classification (NCBI taxonomy): domain Eukaryota; kingdom Viridiplantae; phylum Streptophyta; class Magnoliopsida; order Cucurbitales; family Begoniaceae; genus Begonia; species Begonia loranthoides. The sequence continues at coordinate 24,083,829 of CM039481.1, forward strand.
ATGTCTAGATTTGTTGTCCACCCACAGAGTACAAAGATATATCATGTCTTGAAACGACAGTATTGTGAAGTGGGTATGAAGCGTGATGTGGCAAACTCTGTGGCTAGGTGTTTGACTTGTCAGCAAATAATGCCTAAGCATCAAATACCAGTAGGAGTGTTGTAGCCTTTGCCTATCTTAGAGTGGAAATGGGATGGAATCACTATGGATTTTGTCACAAGTCTTCCTAATACTCCTCAAAAGTTGGATGCAATGTGGGTCATTATGGATTGTTTGACCAAGTCTGCTCACTTTATTTTGATCTAAATGGATTTTACCTTGTCCAAGTTGAGCTAGTTTTATATCAAGAATATTATTTGTCTTCACAATGTTCTCTCTAGTTTTGTTTCAAATGGCGACTTTAGGTTCACGTCCATGTTTTGAAGAGATTTGCAAAAAGCTTTAGATATAAAGTTGAACCTTAGCACTACACACCATTCTCAGACTGATGGGCAAGCATAATGTACTATCCTGATTTTGGAGGATACGTTATGGGCTTATATCTTGGATTTTGGTGACAGTTGGATTAATCATCTATCGTTGATCGAGTTTGTATACAACAATAGTTATCATACCAACAATGGTGTCTCCCTATATGAAACATTGTATGGAAGGTCGTGTCATTCATCGTTGTGTCAGGCTAAGGCAAAGGAATGAGTTTCTCTTAGCCTAGATATGATCTAGGAGACCACATATAAGATCAAGCTAATCCAAGATAGACTCAAGACTTTACATAGTAAGCATAAGAGTTATGTCGATCTAAATAGATGCAAGGTTGAGTTTCACGCGGGAGAGTTTATTTTCCTCAAGGTTTGACAGAGACGTGGTATCATTCTTTTTGAGGTGAAATAGAAGTTAGCCCCGAGATATATCAGCCCATTCCAGATTGTTGAGAGGGTTGGCATCGTGACCTATAGACTTGATCTACCTCCCTAGTTTGGATACGTTCATAATGTCTTCCACATATCCCACCTGAGGAAGTACATGTCTGACCTATCTCATGTCATCTCCTAGACTAACGTTCCTATTTAGAAGGATATTTTGTATGAGGAAGAGCTTGAGCAGATTTTTGGCCGAGAGATTTGAGTCCTTTGTTGCAAGGAGGTTCCCTTGGTTCGTGTGCTATGGAGTAATTGGGAAGCTGCTTGGAAGCTTGAGTCTAAATTTATGAGGAACTACCCCCAAATTTTTTATTATTTAATTGGGTTGTAGTGAAATTTAGGGATGAAATTCTTTAAGAGGGAGTGATGTAAACACCGCTATTTTATTGATAATAAACTCTACATGTAAATTTTAAGGGGGGACTGTGTAAAAACCACTATTTTATATAATAAACTATACGTGTAAATTTTTTCACATTGTATTTAGTCAAAATGTTGATGTTAACATGTTTTGTCGCGTAGCGGCCACGTGTCAATTTGTGATCAAATGGTCAAAATGGTAAATTTGGGTGTCACTGAGTGGCAAATAAATTGTGGAAATTAATTCAGTGTATAAGAATTACCTCAGGACGAAGTTTGGTTGACTTTCATAAATATCAGAAAAATAAAAAAATAAAAAAAGTGATGTATTTAATATATATTATATATTAAATGAAATAATAAAACTTTAATAATAAATTTATTAAAAGTTAGGAAGGAGGGTTTCCCCTTGTTATCCACTTGGCCGCCAAACCCACAAAAGAGAGAGAGAGAGAGATGACGATTTGCATGAGAGGGAGGCCGACCGCCAGATTTGAGTTTACAACGTCGAGACCTCCAACCTTTGTGAAATGATTTCATGGGTAAATTGTCTCATTCTCTCCATTTCTGAGTTTGAAGTTTAGGATATTGGATTCCGATTTGAGATTGAAAACTCGAATCTGTGGGTTATTTTTCGAAATATATTGGTAGATTTAGAGTTTATGTAGAAGTATTGTGTAATCTCCCCAATTTTTTGGGTTATATTAAACATAGGATGAGGATGATAATATTTTATGGTTATTGGAGATTTATGAGATAATTTTACTATAAAGATGTGATTTGTGGTTTTGGTTGATGGAAGTGTGAATTTTTTATGTTTTTAGTGAGTTAATAGGGTAATGGTCGTTCATGTGAAGGAATTAATAGACCGAAAATAGGCAAATTGAAGGAAATGGAATTCTCTGTATGGTAGTGGTCAATCAAGGTTAGGAGTGGTCGTTCGGCTTAAGAGCAAAATTCAACAGATTCAAAGTGAAGGTATTTTGTGAACGTTCAATGATCGACTGGCTTCTGCATGGATTTGTGAAGAAATTGAGTTTAGATGTCGATCATAAGTGAATTACGGTCGAACTCGGTCATCACATATTGTAAAATTTGAATTTGTGTTTGATCGGTTGGGTGTTGGTGATCAACCGGTTTTTACAAAGATTGTACAAAGTCTATTTTTAAGTTGTGTTGCAGTCAATCACTTGAAGGGTTTAATTGACCGGTAATGTGATGGGTCGCCAGAAATGAGCTTCAATGTCATATTTTCATTGAATTAAATGGTGATGAATCACCATGTATTTGTTCTAAGGACGCCAGCTCCTGCTTGGATGGCTGGAGAAGGGAAGCTTAGCTTTATTTAAAGGAAGAAGAAAGAAAAGAGAGAAGCAGTGAGAAAAAGAGAGAAGAAGTCTGGAGGAGAAAAAGGAAAAATTGTGAGAGCAAGGGAGACAGAGGGAAATGAATACACAACCACATTTTCTTACTACTCATTGATGGCCAGTGGGGCCGATTTCTCTAAAATTTGGAAATGATTTTCAATTATTTAAAATCCATGCACGAAATTGTCTTTGATCATGGTTTTGATGTGAAAAAAAAAAACCAATTTTACATGCATTGCATTTAGTATAAGTTTCCTACTGAATTAGTCACTTATCTCAATGTCTCCATCCATCCCATGTAAATACAAAGCTAATCAGAAGTAGTTGATCGGTGGTGGATTTCTTCGAATATCCTTATTTCCTTTTTGAGTGATTTATATTTAATTTCTGGTGAAGACTTATCTGCTTAAACTTGGGTTTGTATAAGAATAATCAAGTGATGTTGGGTTTTTAGATTTTGCATAATGTTGAATGTGTTCTTTCTATCATTTCTCCTGATCACTAAGTGGACCTATATCCATCTTTTGTGAACTATGACTTTGATTTGTGTTCAATTCTTTTATAGTGAACCAAGCCTTGAGTTGGGCTATCTGGTCCTCATCGAGAATCGTTTATGTTTAGTCCACCTCTAAGGCATGACAGTTAGGTTATTGTATCAAACATTTTTCAGCCTATTCATTCATTGTGAAAATAGAAAGGGTGAGGTCTTTCAAAAGTCAGAAAAGCTTTGATTGATACCCATGTCTAGATAGATGTATGAGATCATATCATGCATCATTCGTGTATGTTTAATAAAAATATTTGCATGGTTCATTTAATCAAAAAGAAGGATGACGGCCTATAATAGTTGTAAGATTCGATTGATATTCAAAAAACTCAATCACTTGTAACCAAAAGGGTTATTGGTAAATGAATCATCAAGAAAGAGCTTTGGAGTGCAGACGTATGCCGTTTGACCGAACCATGTTAACAAATTTGTTTGCCCTATCTTACCCTTCTATCCTTACAATATCGAGAGATAGCAAACAACGAGAAATTTCAATCACACTAAATTTTTTTTAAACCTAATTCACCACCCTCTCCTAGGTTAATTCGATCATACACAGTTGACCACCTATATTCATCGGTCGATCTCATCATCACCATTGTGTGATTTTTAAACTGATCAGGTTAACCACCGATATCTTCAGGTTGACCTCTATGCTTGCATTTTATTCAGATTTTTGAACTGCGATCTATCACCAGTATCCTTTGGTCTACAACCCAAGTTGACCGCATATACTAACTGATCGACCTCTTCAAGGTTTTTCAAAAACTTAATTATCTCGACAAGTTTTCAGGATGACCTCAATTCTAGCTAGTCAACAGCCCTAGTAAACCTGTACATGGGCTGGTCGACCTCTTTAGCAAATCTTCAAAAATTTATTGCTCTCTTGACTTTTTCTTGATGACTCCTTAGCTCAGGCAGGTCGACTGCTCTTGCATCCTTTTCTTCATTGAAATTGTGTAGTTCTATGAACTTTGACATTAAGTGCAAGTACTTAACAACACGCTAAATTTCCAAATACTCACTTTTGACGGTATTTTCAATGAGAGGAAAGATATATAATTTATAATCAAACTATCCAAATGATAATAACCATTATTAACTTAGATATATATTCAAGTAAGTATTCTAAACATCAAAACAATTCGTAATCAATTTAGAATTAAATATTCAACTAATTATGTTTGTCATTAAAATAGTTAAGGATAATGTGTATTAAGCTAACATAGGGAACTTGAGGGGGCCCTCATAATTACTTGATCTTGTGTCATTTTTGTCTTCATAGAGTAGGCTATCACAATCTTCTCCTCTTGGAGACCTTACGTCCTTATTGACCACACTTCTAGTTAGCCTTTAACTCTAATACCATAAATTCCTATCATGAACTGAAAGAGCCACAAAAAAAAAAAAAAAACAAGGTTGGGAGGATCCAACTGTTCAGCCATGGGCAAATTAAATAACATTTATTAAGTCTCGATACCACTAGTACAATATTGTGTGCTTTGAGTCAAATTTTGCATGGTTTTGTTCTTAGGAGTCTTAGTTTCCCCAAAAATTATTTTATTACATTTGGATGTCTGACATGCCTGTCGACAGTACTTACAGTTGAGTTTTAGGCTATGATGCACTTGTGTAATATTAGTTCCACTAGTACAAATTTATCTATTTTTAGTTGAATCTCTCGCGGTTTTGTTCATGAGAGTATTTGTTTCTCCAAAATGTGTTGTACTAGTTTGTGAGCAAAACTTACTTACAAATTATTCATCTTCACTCTCCCAAACAATGTGTGTTACCTTGATATGGGATGGACTCTCATAATAACCTAATTTTAAGTTGTCATTGTTTACATAGAACAATCTACCAGACTATCAATTGAAAAGAGAAATGACAAGCCTCCCCTTTAGGAAAATCTTCTATGTTTATCTTATTTTCATTGAATATAATGTCAATTTCAAGTTTGAAGATGTATGCCCTCCATTTCAAGTTCGAAAAAAGTGGTTTATATCGGTTTAGTTCTATTGTATTTTACTTAGTTTTATATTTATTTATTTTTTTCTTTATCATTGTATTTTGTTTAGTTGTACATTTTTTTCCCTTTATCTTACTTTATCATCTTTTTCCTTTAACTCACCAATCTTACACAAATATTCACTCATAGAATGTTCTTTTACTTTTTCATACCCACTTAAATCCATCCTACATTGATCATCAGATTCTCATAAATTTTCAATTGCTTCAGAAAGTTTTCAGTAGTTCAATCAATATGTAGAGTTCTATCAAATATATAATATATACAATATTTTTTACTTGTAATCTTCACAATTTAAACAATCTTTTATTCTACATCAAACCATTCTAGTTTCACTTACTTGCGACCAAGTAGGAATATAATAATGCCATAGAATGGGAAGAAAAGTAAAGATTAGAAAGATTTATTGTTGTGCTTTGATTTTTTTTTATAACCAATTGATTAATTCTGAAATTTATTAAATATAAATAATAAATTATTCCAACTAAATGAATGTTTAAAAAGAAAAGAAAAATAACAAATCAACCATCGTGCTTTGTGATCAATGACAAGGCAATCACTAAAGTATTTTTGCTAATAACTTAACTACTGAACTAAGAGAAATTGCATCAATGAACATTGCCGTTAACTTATTGAAAATTGCAGTGGAAAAGAATAAGTACCCATGAAAAAAAAATTCGTAATTTTAGAAGAAACTTTCAATATAAAAGAGTTAATATCCATGGAGAATGAATTTAGAAGATTTCAAATTTTGTAAAATAATGGATTTAGAAGATTTTGAATTTTATAATTTAAAAGATTTTGTAAAGTAATGTTAATGTTTTTAATTTTCAAATGATTAATAATTGTTTTACAATTCATGGGAAATCACAGTTTGTTTGTGTTATTCTATAAAGAAAAAGATAAATTTTTTTTATTCGATAAATTTTTTTTATTTGCAGACATACATCTGTGGATCGACGAAGTTTCTCTGTAGATCAACGACAATTCTCTGCAGATTGACGATCAACGACAATCCTCTGCATATGATAATCTTCTATGAATTAACAACAATCTTCTGCAGATCAACGACACTATTTAATAGAAAACGTAACTATAGTATTTACTCTGTCAATTTTTTATAATTTAATAGTTAAATTATTAACAAAAATATTTTAGTAATAAGAACTATTGATTTGTCATTTTCCTAAAAAAGAAATCATCTTAAGAAAATCAGTAATTGGGAATACAGCACAACACAACCAAAACCATGAACAACTAAAAAAAAAGTCAATGGACAATACAGCACAATCAAAACGTGATGGTAAACGACACCCCCGTCGGAACTCTAAATTCTAACTAACCCAAGAAAGCTACGGCGATGGCGGTGGCGATGGCGACGAGGGAGAAAGCAGAGGCGAGAGCGTGGGCAGAGTTTGGTGGAGGAGGAGGAGGAGGAGAAGTTGCAGAGGAGGACGGACCGTTAGTGGTGCTCGGGGGAGGAGGAGAAGTTGCAGAGGAGGACGGACCGTTAGTGGTGCTCGGGGGAGGAGGAGAAGACGACGGGGTAGTTGTGGAGGAGGCTTTGACGTCGGTAATGGCCAGTTTCATTCCTATGGAGCAGTGATTGCTAATGGTACAGAGGAAGTAGTAGTCGGAGGTGTCGTTGATGACGAAGGAGAAAGGAGAATTTGTCTGGGTGAAGATCGGCGAATTCAGATTGCATGAATTATATGCTGCCTCTGTTACTCTGGCGACGTCGTGTACTCCTTGAAAATTGAACACTGCATCGAAGTAAAATGGAAAATTTCAGAAAAAAAATTTGACGAAATAGGATTGAGAAATTTTAAAGATTGGGAAACAAACCAAGAGTGTCGCCCACTGTAATATTCTGGGTATTCTCCCAATCATCGTAAAAATCAGTGTTGGGAGGAATGGTCCAGCCGGTGGTGCCTCCTACAGTGATCATCGCGGCCTCTCCAATGGCAACTGCCATAGCCATAAACGCAAGAAAAACAAGCTTCGTCATTCTCTCTCCGGCAGCTGTGTTCTCGATCGCCCCGAATCTGAATCTGTTAGCTAGGCAGGAGCTATTGATCTGAGATGAACAATGGTTGTTCTAGCTCTAATCTTTAGCCTTTAAAGACGCCAATGTGAAGGTCTGCTTTCTTCTTCGTCTTTTATAGAAGTCCTAATAGGGTAGTTGTTGAATGGTCTTCGCATAAACTCAGTCAGTACACACCTGCCAATTTCCAGGCTTTTTCTGTCCCTGCCAACTTTAAACAAATCTAAGTTACAGTTTTCAATTAAAATAATCGAAAAAATAGAATGCATTTAAAATAATCCGCAGGCTAAACTAAGTCAATGGACAATTTCCGGGCTCTTTCTTTCTCATGATCTTAAAATAATCGAAACTTGACTCCCAAAAATATACAATCCCATTTAACCAAGGGCCGATAATTTTTTTTTTTCTGTTAGAATTTGTGATTTTGAATTTAAACAGTGCATGTGAATGTCTTAAAATCATTTTATTCTTCTCTCCTATTCAATCTCTCTTCTGTTTATCTCTGAAGTGGAAGAAAATAAAAATAAGTTACCAAAAAATAAAGAAATTTACAGAAAACTTACAAATAAATAAAATTGCATAAATTTTATATATATATATAACTCATTAATTATGTTTTTTTAATGTAGATAACATTGATGAAGTGGATATTAGATTGCAGTTGATGAAGCATAGCCTTTGAGAAGCTAAACCATAGATGAAACGAATTTAACCATGGGTGACTAAATGATGTAATGTTAAGAATTGAATTCAGCTAATTTATCGTAACATTTACTTTACGTTTAAATTTTAGACATGAACACTAATGTTTATTTCAGTTATTTTATTTTGTTTCAAATGAGATTTTAAATTTTAGAGTATTTCGCTGTAAACGATTTCCAAAAACCACAAATTCAATTTGACATGTTTTAACATAGAATGTAATATTAATAATAGCAAGAAATAAACGGTAATGAAACGGCTTTAACACATCAAGGCATGACAACTCTCTGCTTAGCTTAAATGGACGAGATCTTTTTGTTTTTGAGGATATATTGATCATTTTGTTGTAAGGGCATCCCTAAGTCTCTATCTCTCTCTATCTCTCTTGGTATCTCTATCTCTCTATCTCTCTTTGTCTATCTCTCTCTATCTCATTCTCTTTCTCTCGGTCTCTCCCTCTTTCTCTCTCTAGCGGTATCTTTTTTTCTCTCTGTCTCTATCTCTCTGTCTCTCTCTTTTTCATCTCTCTCTCTCTCTCTCTTTCTCTATCTCTATCTCTTTCTCTCTCTGTTTCTCTTTCCCTCTTTAATCTCTCTCTTTCTCTCTATGTCTGCAATATCCAAAAAATTCCTTGTTTACTTAGTGTAAAATTATGTTTTGAATATATTTTGTTAATAGTGATATGTTTAGAAATGATGGTATTTGAATGATTGTTTGATGCATCACGAAAGAGTGGATTTTGGAAACCCCTTGAGATGAGCGGTTACTAGGGCAAGAATTTATTTCGAAATTGGCAGAAGTGTAACTCATTTGATTTTTATCCAAATGACTTGAAAATTTTACCAGACCTTAATCAAAGAGGGAATATGACACCCTCCAAAAATCAAAGGGAGATTGTTTTAGAGGAGAAAGTGAGGTTAATAAATGACAACCAGATCTGGAGAGACACCACGGGCAGAATCGCCCCGAAATGGTGAGAAGCACAACTCGCACAAGAAAGTGAGTCATTGAAATAGAACTCAAGAAAGTAGACATTGTAAGGACCCGGTTTTTCTTTTCCTTTAATTCGTTAAAATTTACAATTTTTATCAAATCCCTAAAACCTTTATGAAAACCCTTTTTAAGACAATATTAGAGTGCAAAACCGGACCTACAAAACCTTTTTTTTTTATTAAAACATAGTGGAAGCGTAAAAATACTAAATGAATACTAAACAATTCAATATAATTTAATTGCAACCGTTTTCTCTTTTACTCTCTTTAGCCTGGCCAGCCACGAGTCTCTCGCGTGCAAATCCTTCATCCCTGCTTTTTGATCTGTGCATTGTCTTCGCATACAAGTACCTATACCTATACCACAAGTAAACTGTAAGCCTAAAGGCTTAGTAAGGAAAAAGGTTTATGCAATATGATGAAATGGATATTAGACGATTAGACAACCAAGCGCTTCATTTTCACGGGGTTTACCAACTTTCCAAATGACCCACATGAATAACCACTCACAGCGCCCTTTCAGTAGCCTTCAGAAGATGAATAAGTGACAACAATAACGTTCTACATATCAATGAAGCATCGACTTGAAAACTCTCCAGTTCCAACGATGTTTTTCATCTTCAGACGACGTTTTAGATTTGCGGCAGATCAATTTTTATGAAGGACGATAGACGTCCTTCCGCCAAACGTCCACATATTTCATTCTTCTGTATTTTCTATCGGTCAATTGACACCAGTCGATCGATGCTCGTAGATTGACCGCCGAGATCAACCGCTGTCATCAAATGTCGACTTTCGCATGCTTCTCCAGACTTTGTAAATGCACACGTTAAATAACGTGACCATTCATACATACGTCAACCTATATATATATATATACATATATAAACATTTACATCATCTACTAACTTATACTATATGCTTCACATTTCCATACTCAATTATATCCAAACTTTCATTCCTTACAGTATCCTTACAATATTCCAATACGTCCAATTATATTAAAATATATTTTCTCTTTGGTCAACACTTGAAATATCTGACTATCCATATTTTATCCCTTAATGCTTAAAGTATATATTCTATAACTCCTCTTCCACCTTATTCTTTTATTAAATCCAATACATTCTAAAAGATTGTAGCAGTTGATTAGGCATTTGTGCGTTGCGGGCTTGACAACTGATTAGGCTAAAAGATTTAAAGAAGAAATGAAAGAATGACTTTGTTATGATGTTGTGTTACATTAAGTAGATTTTCAAATGATGTTAAATTATTTAAGTATTCGAAATATAAGTCTTCCGCTGTTGCAATGTCTTAAGGTTTACAATACGAAATGTTTTAAGTGATAAATGGTTTAACAAAAAAGAATTTATTTATGAAATTCTTAATTAAGCTAGTTTTCAAATGAAAAGTCTTCCGCTGTGATTTAAAAAAAAAATTTCAAAAACCATGAATTTTAAATTGAAAGAATAAATGGGATGTTACACTTTGTCGGCTTCAACCACCTAGAGTAGATAGTCATGCAGTCCCGACAAGGAAAATGTAACATTCTTATAAATCCTGTCTACCTGGCTAATCCGTGCTTAACCTTTCATCCCCCAACTCCCTTTTCTTCTTTTCCTTCATTTTCTTAATATTTTTCCTTACATAATGCATGTGAGTAACACCACCAAGGTGACACTCCCTATTGATTTCTATTAGCATGATGCATGATGACACATTCTCTCAATAGCATGATGCATGATGCAGTATAACGTAACTTTAATAATTGAATTGCGCATAGAATGTAAGCAAACAATCCTTGAATAATGCATTGAATGAAAGTAAACAATAATGAAGATGACAATAATTGGCTAACACTTTTAAAGGAAAGTAAACAACGATATTGAACAATAAAACGTACAACGAATATGAATACTCGCTATAGAGATTGCATTCTTTTAATATCAAATATAAAGCGACAAGCTTGTAATATCATACTTTTAATATCATAATATAAAATGACATGCTTGAAATATCATGCTTTTAAATTAACGAATCAAACAACTAACGAAAGGCTAAATATGCTGAGTAAATAGTTAATTAAACATGAAAGGAATTCACAACAAGGTAATTTACAATAAGGAAATCTCAGGACAATTAACAGTAAAGTAGCACTACACACGTACTAACAGCAGTAAACATTCTTCATTTATCACTTTCCTATCATTAAGCATTTCTTTTCAGTTAATAATTGCAGTTAGGAAAATACAACAAGTAGTTGATGGAATTAATAATTTAACGAAAACGTTCAACTAATAAATAACGGAAACGTGCTTAATTAAACATGGTACATCTTAGTTAATTAACATGCTATTCTAGTTAGTTAATTAAACATGCTAATAAATTAATTAAACATGCTAATTACGTGCTAATTAAACATGGCATAACTTAGTTAAAGAACATGCTTGTATTTTGTTTGTTAATTTTAGTTAATTAAACATGCTCATACAATTATTATCCTAGTCAATTTACATGTTCACAAAGGATTACGATTATAGTGGTTACATTAAACAATTTACATGCTCAAGGAAGTGATTAACAATAGTAATTAGTTAAGCTAATACTTTTATCATTTAGTTAATTAACATGCTCAAATCTAGTTAATTATTCTAGTAAATTATCATGCTCAATAGTTAATTACTCTAGTAAATGTACTCTAGTTAATTAGTTTAACAAAGAAAATCATAACTTCTAGCTATCGCAGAGAAATCTAAACAATTGGAAATAGCAGAATAATATATGCGTAGAATCATAGAATGACAATAAACAACAAGTAATTAATAAAGGACATAATAGTTAAGGGGACTCTTAGCTCATTCATACTCCTCAATTCATCATTTTACACCCATCATTCACACACTAAGCATTCACGGCATTGACTTCTATCAAGTAAAGCCTTTACAGTAAAGAAAATAAATTAACAGTAAAGGAAATCTACACTATCAGCAAAGGAAGACAACTAACAGTAAAAAAATCTACACTATCAACAAGGGAAAATCTACAGAGCATTAACACTCTACACCACTCACGCACTTTACTTGTGGGTAGGGCTTAAACGGCCAAGACACACTCAATCATTACCATTTAGGAAGAAAACACTCATGGACAACACTCCAACACGGATAGCTGCTCCAGTAGCTCCAAGCTTCACTCACGTACCGTTGAAGGATCCTCACCAACTCATCAGTCACTCACGATTATCAACAGAACACTCAGAGCTCACGGAGGATTTCACTCACTCACAGATGGAACTCTCATTCTCGGAGGAAGCTCTCGCTAGAAACTCTCTCGCATAAGGGAAAATGGCAAGAATTGCTAGAATGAAAATGGAGAGAAGAATAGCTTAATGGAAAGCCATACCTGGGAGGGAGACATCATACACATTGGGATAGAGAGGAGGGCGGCTCCTAAGTGGGCTACGGTGTGGGAGGAGAGACGCTCCGTGTCTCCACGAATGGGAAATAAATGGCTAAACGACAAAATCCTAATATTTTAAACCCTAATTTTATGCAAGTCTGGGCTATTTCGGATGAGTGTGGACGTTATGGTCTCGTCGACATTCATCCGCATGTGTAAAATTTCTAAGGCAGATTTGTGTTTACGGACGAGAAATAGCGTTCGCATGTAGCGTCTGCATGCATACAAAAGTGTCCAGAAATTGGACAGATTCCAAACTGCTATGTCCGCATACATCCTCATTCGTCTGCATGCATCCTCATTTATCCACATGCGTTCGCAAGTGCCCAGCGATAGATGCATTAGGACGCAAATTTGCGTCCTGCTGCGTCCCAAAGTACAGGGGATGCCACGCAATGCACCTGCGGATGACATTCCTCGTTCTCATGTCGTCCACATGTGTCCGAATCTCCATTTAATAGGTTTTTCCTTACATTATCTCACTTAACTTTCATCCCATAATATTTTTCTCATAAATACACGTCACACAGTGACACATATAGGTACGCAATGTAATACCCTACTTATCCTAACACTTAATTACATTACATACATGAGAAAAATATCAGAGTATTATAGACATTCTGCAGAGGAATGTCGTCTCTTTGTAGAGGAAAGTCGTCTTTCCGCAGAGGAAAGACAACTTTCTGCATAGGAAAGATGACTTTTGTTGCGGAAAGACAACATTCTGCAGAGGAAAGTTGTCTTTCCGCAGATGAAAGTTTACAAATAAAAAAAATTCATTATCTTCTTCGTAAAAAAACACAGACAATACAGACAATCTGTAATTATCTCATTAACAGTAAAACAATTATAAATCATCCAAAATATAAAACATTAACATTCTTTTATAAAATTTTCTAAATTATAAAATTAAAATCAATTTATTCAGTGTTTTCTCAGATCTATTTTTTTATAGATATTAATTATTTCTATTGACACGAGTTCTTGCAGTTTTTTTCTCACGGTATTATCTCTTTTTTATTGCGAGTTCTGGGAAAGTTAACGGCAATAATTGCAGCGGCAATTTTTCATAAATGAATGGTTAAATTGTTAGTAAAAATATGTTAATAGTTAATTTATGGTTGATTTGTTAATTTATCAATAGAAAAATTCAATAATTTTATTCCAATTAATTTAACAACAAAAAGAAACAGTCACGTGAGAATCACAGCACAACCAAACCGTACGGGAAACAAGAATCCGATCGAAACTCTAAACTCTGACTAACCCAAGAACTACGGCGACGGCGATGATGACAAGGGAGAAAGCAGAGGCGAGAGAGTGGGCAACGTTTGGTGGAGGAGGAGGAGGAGAAGACGAAGGCGTAGTTGTGGAGGAGGCTTTGACGTCGGTGATGGACAGTTTCTGTCCTCTGGAGCAGTGATTGCCAAAGGTACAGAGGAAGTAGTAGTCGGAGGTGTCGTTGATGACGAAGGAGAAAGGAGAATTTGTCTGGGTGAAGATCGGCGAATTCAGATTGCATGAATCATATGCTGCCTTTGTTACTCTGGCGACGTCGTGTGCTCCTTGAAGAAAATTGAACACTGCGTCGAAGTAAAATGGAAAATTTCAGAAAAAAAATTGACGAAATAGGATGGAGAAATTTTAAAGATTGGGAAATAAACCAAGAGTGTCGCCAACTGCAATATTTTGAGTATTTTCCCAATCATCGTAAAAATCAGTGTTGGGAGGAATGGTCCAGCCGGTGGTGCCTCCTACAGTGATCGTCGCGGCCTCTCCAATGGCAACTGCCATAGCCATAAACGCAAGAAAAACAAGCTTAGTCATTCTCTGTCCGGCAACTGTGTTCTCTCCGGGTCAGATCTCCCCGAATCTAAATCTGTTAAGTAAGGAGGTGCTGTTGATCTTAGATGAACGATGGAGGTTCTCGCTCTAATGGGTAGGCTTTTTAAAGACGCCAATGTGAAGGTCTGCTTTTTTCTTCGTCTTCGCTGGAAGCCTTAAGAGGGTAGTCGTTGAATGGTCTTGGCTTAATCTGAGACAATGGACATTTTTTCCGGGCAATTTCTTTCTCATGATCCTAAAATAATCGAGACTGCCTCCCAAATCAATACAATGCAATTTAACCAAGGGCCGACAATTTTCTGCAGTTTTTTTTCTGTGAGAATTTAAACAGTGCATTTAAATGTCTTAAATCATTCTATTCTTCTCTCCTAAAAAAAAAGGGTGTCTCGCTTCTATTTCTCATTCTCAGAATAAGTTATTTAGGGTTAAAACCTGAAAATAGATAATTGAAAGAGAGTGAAAAGAAGGGGGAAAGATATGAATAACAAGACCCCAAATCGTCGGAGATTGAGATAGGTCTTCTGCTTCTTCAACATGACTGTTGTTCTGGTTTGTTGGCAGGGGGAGATCGTCGGAGCAAGGGGAAATCAAGGCTCCGAGCTTCAAAATGGAAGGGAGTGACACGCGTCATTGGCACATGCAAGCAATATTTAAATGAAAACTTAAATGAATAACTAAATTCATTGACCCACGACCTTTATCTTCATCCTTATTCTAGAAGTAACTGGAGCCGTTGGTCGTTGGCGTATATTTTATTTAAATCAAACAAAACTAATAATAATTTAGGTTCTGGTCGTGGAGAAATTGTCCTCTTAAAATGGAGAAATTGTCCTCTTAAAATAAAGCGTTAAATAATGCAATACCAAACGAGTTCCGCTTCTCCATCAATTACTCTCACACGTTTTGGTGTACGTGTTACATCTAGCCATGCTTCCTAGTCTTTGAATTTTCAATTCCAAAAGTTCAACAATAATTACACAAGAACATCATCTTCCTCAATATATTTTTAGGTGAATTCACCTACAATTGCTTGGGTTTTGTCGTAAGATATTATTTAATTAATTTAATATGTTTTAATATTCAATTTATTCTTTGTCAAAAAGTTGTGAATAAAATACTTGGTTTCCATTTGCTGGTAAGTCGATTGAAATTAGGATTGATATTAAATTATGTGAAAATTAATAATATTATCTAGTTTGTTACAAATATTTGCAGACAATTTTACTTGTATCACATAGTCATTTTAGAGTTTGAATTTGCATACAATTGTTTCGATTTTGTTGCACAACTATTAATTCAATATGTTTTAATGTTTAAATTACTTTTTGACCAAAAATTATGAATAAATATTTGGGTTTCAATTTGCTGGCGAGTTGATTAAAATTAGAATCAATATTAACACGTGTAAAAGTTACAAACTTTCTATATATATATATATATATTAAGAAAAATGACAAATCAACTACAATCTTTTATTATTGGTGACAAATTAATTATCATTTTTTTTCTTAACAAATTAACTATTGAATTATAAAAAAATGATGCCGCCGCTATTGCTTTTACGTTTACTGTTAAAAGCTATAATGTCGAGCCGCAACGGTTCGTAGCCAAACCGCCGCGGCTATGTGGTTTCCCAAAAATAAGCCAGCAAGTGTCATGAACCACCACGGTTTAACATGAAGCCGACGTGGTGTGTTGATAAACAGCCGCGGTTTAACATGAAGCCGTAGGGGTGTGTTGATGATAAACCGTCGCAGTTTAACATGAAGCCGCCGCTGTGTGTCAATAAACTGCGGCGGTGTCCTACAAAATTGTCACGGTGTCATGACACACCGCTACGATTTAATAGATGAAATATCTGCGATTCATCGTGCCTACTTCGAATTGTATAAGTATAGAGTAAACTCCTCGTGATTTTCTCATACATTTTGTCAGCGATTAGCAAACCTTAGAGATTTCTAAGAGTTGAAGTAAACCGCATTTTGGCGAAGTTGAAAAGCAAATGGCGTCTTGGAGTATTGAGGAATCTATTATTAACCGTCCAGTAGAAGTAGGGCCTATTTTTGGCCAATGAGGTACGTGGAATTGGAGATGAAGTTGCAATATTACTGCACTCCGTCTCAGCAACTCTACATGAGGAGGATCTCCATTTATTATGTCAATCCAGTAGTGACAAATACATGGACATGACCGAGAATAGGCCTAGACGTCCACCACAAGCAGAATGCAGCTTCACTGGTATGAGTTGTAATACCCCGACTTTTTATATCAGAATTTAATAAGGATAATTGGAAAGTAATTAGAGGGTATTTGGATTAATTGGATAATTATCGGGGTATTACCTAGGACGTATTCGTTAGATTATAATTTATGCGAATTTATCAGATGAAAATAAGAATTATCAAATGGAGAAATATGGACTGAACCGGTTTGGTAGGTCTAGAAATATTTAAGTGACTCGATTTTAATTAAAAAGGGTAAACATAAGTAATGAGTTAGTTGGGATTAAAATACAAGAGAGTGTAATTAATTGGAAATAAAATAGAGATTAATATAATTAAAATAAATGTTAATTTAATGAATTAAATTATAATGTTTGGGGATAAATAATTTAGAAGGAAAATTAAAAGAAGAAAGTTAAAGGATGAGGGGGAGAAGTGAACCGGTTCACTTTGTGAACCGATTTGAGGTTGAAGCACAAAACAAATGGCCCGCGACCATTTGTTTTAGCGATAGAGAACAAAGAGACCAAGCAAGAGATAAAGAAAACGAGAGAAGAGAAGGAGAGGGAGAAAGACAGAAACGAGAGGGAGCTCGCGGGAGGGCGAGCTCAAGATCGGAGAGGCGAGGCGCAGACGATGGTGCTCGACTCGGATTCAAGCTCGGGTGGCGATGTCTGGGCGAATGACGAGCGGTTAGGGCTCCGTGGCGCTTCGGGCTTCGTGGGACGAATTGGCGCCTAGTCGAGGGATGAAAAGACGGCGACGATGAAGCTACCACTGACGTGGTGATCGGCATGCGAGTATTGGTGTCAGTGGGTTGCGATTTCCAGCCATGGGTTGATGGCTGGGGCTGTCGGTTCGATTGAAAGCTCTGGCCCTGTTTGCGGTCGATCCGAACCGAACTGTTCTACTTTGGTGGAAAACCAGCATGGACATGGGTGGAGTGCGTGGATGAATGGTGAGGGCAAGGTATGGCGAAGGCAGAGGCATGGCATGATGTGCCTGTCTCTCTGGTGAGGTAGAAAAGCAGAAGAGAAATGTAGATAGAGAGGAGAAATGCTCTCTAGAAGCTGAGAGCTGGGTGAGCTCTCAGGTGAGCTAATAGAGGGAGTGAATGCCCGAGGAGAAAAGAAGAGGAAGAGAGATAGGAAAGAAGGCACAGGAAGGAGAGAAGGTGGAGTTATTGCTCTCGGGTGCTTCAGGTAAATGGATATCTTCTCTGTTTAATGGAATTTAATTCCTTGTTGTCCTCAGCTTCGATTCTATATTTTTGTTTTGAATGCCCTGTGCTGTTACGGATTTCTGAATTATCGGATATATGCTCTATATGGCATGGATATACTCTATGTTGTTGGATTTGGTTGAAGAATATTTTGGGATGAATGCTCTTTGTGATTTATTGTTAGCAGTAAAGCTGTGATTTCAGTTAAATCATGTACTCTGCTTTTGTTTGGATTAATGTTTTGAGTTATGGATAATGCTCCGGATGGTTTGGATAATGTCCTGTTATTTAAATATATTCCATATTATTGGATTTGAATTGAGAAATGCTATGAATGGAAAAATATTCTCATGGAGGGTTTGCTATTAAGGATAGTTAGTTGTTGACGGAAGTTTTGTATTCATATTAACTAAGGTTACGCTTAATTGTGTTAGGAAATATTGTTGTGGTTTGTGGAATTCTGTAAATGGTTATTGGAGGGATTGTTAACAATAATTAAATATTTTTAATTATGAAGGTATTGAAAGGGAAAAGAAGGATAAAGATTAAGTACGAATACGCGATAAAGCTTCGAGGTAAGAAATTGAGTAGAGTCGTTGGCCAGTGGAAGCCCTACATCATTAGCAGTGTCTTTCCCTTAAATTGTTTATTGCGTTTCTACTATGCCACCATAGTATGTCTATGTCATTCGTATGTTTTTAATTTAGTCTCCAAGCATGATTAGGACGTTAGCATATTGTTATTGCTTCCTTTGAATTACCAAACATGCATATACTGTTATTATTTCCTTTAAATTTTCAAGCATGTCTATACTGTTATTGTTTCATTGAAATAGCCAAACACGTCTATGTTGTGATCGCTTTCTTTAAATTGGCAAGCATGCCTATGATATTATTGTTTCCTTTAAATCGCAAAGCATGTCTATGCTGTTATCTCTTCCTTTGAATTAACAAGAATGTCTATATAGTATGTTGGTAGACTTCCATATATCATACTTTTATATTGTTGTGATTACTGCTTTATGTCTCATACTTTTATAATGTTACGATTACTGCTTTTCATTGATATGCATCATGATAATGTTTCTCATTGATATGCATCATGATAATAGAAACAAGTAGGAAGTGTCACCTTTGGGATGGTATTCATATGCATTATGTGAGGAAAATAATGATTGAAATGAATGAAAGGAAAATAAAGGAAATGGGGAGTTGGGGGACAGATGGTAGTTCAGATCTAATTAGGTAGTTTAGACTAAGTCTCCTCCCTTATCGGGAACAAGACCAGCTACCCTAGGTGGTTAGAAGCCGACCAAGACTATACCTCTAACACAGGTTCCTCCAATCTCCCACTCGACGTACAAGTTATGAATGAAAGAATGAAAGAATGAAATGTAAAGAAAAGATTGGTTTGGGGCAGAACCCATTCCAAAAGAATTAAAGAGAGACATGATCATAATGCATATCTCATTTCTTACTGGGCCTCGGACTCACAGTTTGCTAATGGTGTAAGAACACGCACAAGAAAATGATGAACAGATCAAGGAGCCATTGATGAAGGATTTGCATGGGCAGGACTTGTGACTGGCTAGGCTAAGGAAAGTAAAAGTGATAAGAGTTTTGTAAATATAAAATACCAGTTGAATTATTTTCTTTTAAAACGAATGATTTATGCTTCTGCTGTAAAATGAGAAAAATGGATTTTATAAATAAAGTCTTCCACTGTTAATAAAGATTTAAGTAACGAGTTTTTAATAAGATGTTTTAACAATCGAGTTTTTCTAAAAGAACTTGGAGTAACAACCAACAAGAAGAATGTGATTAAGAAGTCGCGAATGATGAAGCAAAGGAGTAACAACCAAATGTCAGAGAAGTTCTAACCCTCTTTACTTTTTGATTTTTACATTTTCATATTTGTTATGTTTTGGTATTTGTAGTGCGGACACTGCTAAGTTCAAGCTGGGAGGGTAGTTATTGATTATTTTGGGTAGAACATATCTGGTAGGATGCTGGGCGGAAAAGTTTGTTTTTCCTTTTGTTGGTAACATAGTTCTCCATGCCTAACTCAGTAAAATCCTCTTTTAATGTGATATGTGAACATAATGTGTAGCATGTGTTGACTTCTAAAAGCAAAGGAAGAAATATTTTAAATAAATTGCTTCAATTATGTTATAGCAAAGTGATCTAGCAGTGATGAACATGTAAAATTGCATAAGACTTTCAATTATTGGAATAACTTAGCACTTGTTCAATCTTCATTAGATGTGATTTAAGATTATTCTTAGTGTTTATTTGTCTATTATTTATGTTATTTCCATTCGTTATATTTTAACAAGGTAAGAAAATCTTCATGGTAGTTTTTGGTCCGCATCTATTGTGTTTTTCCATACTACCAATTATTTTTCACAACAAATGGTATCATAACCTTATTATGATTGGTGGAGTTGAAATCAAAAACTTTAATGGAAATAACATTTTGTTGTGGAATTGAAAATAAAGGTACAAATACAGAAAGATGATTATGTTATTTCTATCAGCTATACGAGAGGAACTATCAACAAATGAAAAATATATCAAAATAGATAGAGATGTTATCTCTAATTTACATCTTGCCTTGCAGATGTAATATTTTCAAGTCTTTCGGAGATGACATTTCCTAAACCAATTTACGATACGTTGACAAAATATGCAAGGTGAAATTGCTGCATAATAAAATTTTCATGGAAAAAAATTATAAACTCTTTGGATGTCAAAATTGACTATGGTAACTGACCACATCACTGCTATCCATACCTTATTTTCTCAACTTATATAAATGTAATACAAAATTGACGAGAATGAATATGAAAAACGTTTACTCTAAAGTTTGCCTGATTCATATGAATATATTATTATTAATTTTGACAATAGTGTCATAAAACAATATTGGTACTCAATGACATTGCATATGTGGTTCTTAAAGAAGAAAACAAATAAAAGAATAAGAAATACTCTAATGTGGAGACCTTATTTGTAATGAGAGGATGATCAAATGAGCATAGATTCTTAGGAGCAAGCATGTCGAGTAGATCAAAATCAAGAAGTAAAAAAAACATGGATAAATACTGCAAGATGAGATCAAACATAAAATATTGGTTTCGAAGACTCCACAAAAAAAATGACATTGCAAAAAGATTAAATACAATTGTGAAGAAGATAAGACACATGATATCACATTCAAAACTTTTCAATATATTTTGGTAGGAAGCAATGAAGACTATAGTAAATATTATCAACTTGTTTCCATCAACATCTTTGAATGAAGATGTGTCAAACAGACGACAAAAAAAGACATCTTTTATAAACATTCAAAGATGTTTGGATGCAACACGTTTGTTCACATTCTAAAAGATAAGAAGTCAAAGCTTTAAAGTAAAGCTAAGGAATATATATTCCTCAATACAAAAGTGATGTATTAAGATATAGGTTTTAGGATCTTATTTGACAAAAAGATTTATAAAAGCCAGGACGTTTTCTTCTTTGAAGATGAAACCATTGAAGACACTAAGAAGAATGTGAAGATCACAAGTGGGTATCAAGTATGAGCATATCCACAAAAAGCTACGTCTAACATGAAAATGTTGGTGAAAGAGAGTTTATTGATCAAGCAACTAGTGACGTTGACCAAGGACACATAGAGATTTCCCTTGAATTAATTGTAGAATCTCAACTAAGAAGAGTAGCAAGTGATCATCAACTATCAAGAAGATACTCTTTAATGACTATGCGATGATCACTAATAACGATGAACTTGAGTGTTGCGAGGAAGCAAGGGAGTATAAACATAAAAAAAATTAGTTTGATGTTATTTTAGAAGAGAAGAAATCATTGCATGAGAACCACAGTTACAAGGTGATTCAACTTCCAAATAGTGAAAAGACACTCAGGAATAAATGAGTGTTGTAACACCTAAAAAATTTCAATGAATAACTTCATATGTAAGGTTTTTTTTTTCCTTAAATTTCAAGGAGTAACTAATTTTACGTTAGGAATTTATATTCTTGTGATGAAGGTCTATATTTATGTGAAAAATTGAGATTTATATATTCGCATAATAAAGAATATATTTTAATGAAAATATGGAATGAATATTTTATTAAGAATGTTTTGGACTAGGAAAGTTTGTTGTCAAAAGTTGAAGGTCAAGTCACAAAATGAAGAGTATCCGGGGAAGTGAAAGTGTCTGTGTGATGGCGTGTACATGGAATGGAATGGAATTGCGGGAGAGTTGGTGTCTGCAGAATGATGTGTCCACGGAAGTGTTTATATTCGTAGCAGAAGTGTTTATGTCTGCAGATACTTGGTTTATGAAAGATATGTGGTTGCACTAAGTGGTGTTTGTAGAATGAGCATGTAACACCTCGATAACGTTTTCCATGTGTACGCGATGTAATTAAATGATGAGATAATTAAGATATTACATTGCGTATCCATACGTGTTAATTTATGACGTGTATTTATGGGTATGGGATGAAAATTAAGTATGAAAATGTGACGGAAATGTTGTTCTGGACGTATTTGGACGCATGTGGACGACACGAGGATGAGCAATGTCATCCGCACATGTATGGAATGTCATCCCTACACTTTGGGACGATGCAGTATGGAAGCCTTGCATCATAATTCGTCCCCTGTCTCTAACTGCACAGTTCCGGACGAACCCGGATGAAGGCGGACGCATGCAGACGCGGTCATTTTGAATCTGTCAAATTTCTGGACACTTTTGGACGATTGTGGACACTTGAATGCAGACGCCATTCTTCGTCCGAATGGTAGTTTCAGACCAGTGTGGACGAAGGTAAGGACACCATCCTTCGTCCGAATGTGCATTTCTGTATGAAGAATAGTGATTTTTGGATGCACGCGGATAAGACCAGGATGACTCCTCACGTCCAAAAAATCCCAAACATGCGAATAAATTAGGGTTGAATAATAGAAATTCTTGTCATTTAGCCATTAATTATCCACTTAGGAGACCGAAGTCGTCCCTCCCATGCCGAACCCCACGTCGGCCATGCCTCCCCTCTCCGTTTTAGGATACAGTTGTTCCCTCCTAGTATGACCTTTAATTTTAAGCCATTCCTCTCCCATTTCTTGAGTTCAGTTTCCTTTTTGAGAGAGTTCCTGCATGAGTTTCTTCTTCCTGAGTGAGTGAAGTCTTCGTGAGTGAAAGCTTCCACTGAGTGTGAGAGCTTCCTGCCAGTTGGAATTGTGAGTTGTCCTGTGAGCTACGAGCAGCTGTGGAGTGAAGCTAGGAGTTGGGAGTGCTATCTGTGAGTAGATTTCTTCAACTAGTGTAAGGATTGGGTAGTGTCTTGGCCGTCAAAGCCCTACCCACAAGTAGTGTGCGTGAGTGGTGGTGTAGATTTCCTTTGTTGATATTCTATAGATATTTCCTTTATGTGTCAGTTATGCGATTCAATGATTTACTTTGAAGTGTTGAACGCATAATACTTGGAAACGTGATGAATGCTTACTAAATGTTTAAATGATAACTTATGATGTTGAGCCCTGTAGTTGTAGGGAATGATGAATTAAGATACACTACGTTATGTTAATAAAGTTTATGGTTTACCTGCTGTGTGATTGATAGCGTCCAAATATATATGTGTTATTTTATCCTGCTGTTGTTAGTTTAGACATCTGTGATAATTAGAATAACCCTTAAGTTGAGCATGTTTAATTAACTAGGCCATCCCTTGAGCATGTTTAACTAATTGGAATTCGAAAACATGTTTAAGTAACTAGACTATTAATTGCAATTACTCCTTTAAGCAATCTGAGCATGTGTAGTTAACTAATTAATGGTAACTAACTTGAGTATGTTTACTTAACTAGAATAAAAACATGTTTAAGCATCTAGGATAATAATTGTAATTATTTCTTTAAGCATGTTAATTAACTAGGATAGTAAGTGTATTACTCATTAAGCATGTTAAATTAACTAGGCCTTGAGCATGTTAAACTAATTGGACTTTGAGCATCTCGTAGAATTCACTGATTTAATCTCAGAGTAAAAGCATGTAAATTTATTTAGCATGTTCCCATAAGCATAATTATGTTAGCAAATTACTAAGCATGTTTCTATAGTTATTTAATGAGCATGTTTCCTGTCAATAAAGCATGCCTATTGGGGTTGAATAACTTCTTATCATTTACGTTAAATCTCACTTCCTCTTATTGAAATGATTAATATATTCAAGCATACCCTTTTGCTGTTTCAACTGTTAAATTACCGTTACTTTCCTTCATGTGCGTTATTCAATTATCGTTACTTTCTGCTGTTTCAACTGTTAAATTACCGTTACTTTCCTTCATGTGCGCTATTCAATTATTGATTGTTCAATTATTGTTACTTTCATTCTATGTGTTATTCAATTATTGTTATGGTTACGTTATACTGCATCATGCATCATGCCAATAGAAACAATTAGGTAGTGTCACCTCTGGGGTGGTACTCACACACATTATGTGAGGACAAATGATAAAGAAAAGAATGAATGAAAGAAAAGAAATAGGGATTAGGGAACGAATGGGTAGTGCGGATCAAATCAGGTAGACTGGACAGGTCTCTTCCCTAGTCGGGAATAGGACCAGCTACCAAAGGTGGTTAGTATCCGATAGGCCACTCCCTCTCCACAGGGTTCCTCTAACCTCCCGCTTGATATATGAGTAACGAACGAATGAACAAATGTAATGAAAAGATTGGTTTAGGGTGGTATCCATTCCAAAAAGAACTAAAGAGAGGCATAAACATATTGCATAAACCCAATTTCTTACTGGCCTTTTAAGTTCACATCTTACTTGTGGTGTAGGTACACGCAAGTGAAAATGATGAATAGATAATGAAGCAGTTGATGAAGCATTTGCACGGGCGAACTTGTGACTGGACTAGGATAAGGGAATTAAAAGAGATAATGTTTTTGTAAATGTAAAATACTTGTTTAACTATTGTCTTTATAAACGAATGATAGCACTTCTACTGTAAAAGGTTTTACGCTTCCGCTATGTTTTGATAAATGAATTTATAACTACAGTTTTCTAATACTTATAAAGGTTTTCATAACGAGTCTAATGAAAGAGTTTTGATGGTCCGACTTTTGATACATTGAAAAGGATTTTCCACTCTTTACAAAAGAAACAAAAAATTTTAAATTTTAATGCATTTTAAAAGTTGGGTCGTTACAGAGCAGTTATCTGCAATGAAAGCATTGATGTTCGCAGAAGTGTTGGTGTCTGCAGATGTGAGGTGAAATCCGTGAAGTGAGGTAAATGGAAAATTGTTATTGGCACACAATGTAAGTGGATATCCACAACAGAAATGTTGGTGTTCGTGGATGGGAGGTGGAATCCATGAAAAGATTGGTGGACGTGGCAGATTGTAATTGTCAAATAAGCTGAGCGAATGTCCATAGCAGAAGTGTTGATGTCCATGGACGATGGGGAATTTATAAAAAGAGGTTTGTTTGGGGAAAGACATGTGTACGTGGCAGATTGTTATTGGCGGACAAGGTGAGCGGATAGCCATAGCAAAAGCATTAGTGTCCCTGGATGAGGTGGAATCCACATAATGAGGTTTGTCTTGGAAAGACATGTGTACATGGTGAATTGTGATTGGCGAATGATGTAATCGAATACCCAAAGAGGAAGCATTGGTGTCCACAAAAGTAAGGTGGATAGATGAACGTGGCAGAAGGAGATTGGCAAATAGTGTGGATATCTACAACTGATATTTGCCTAGGATATCCGCAGCATAAGCACACACACCTGAGATAAATGTGCATATGCCCGTGACAACTACATGGGACATTTTAGAGCACGATTGTTCACGGAAGTTTTGAACGGAAAAATATTATCTGACTACTAATATATTTTTATATTTGTGAATATATTTTCATATTATATTTTTGGACTACTGAAAAGGAAGGTTCCTAATCTATAAAAAAGAAAATTGGCACCAAACTCTAATCATCTATTCATTAGGAGCTGTAAGAGTTTGCAATCTTCCTTTCAATCTCTTTGAAGGTACGTCTACTACAACTAGCACTTTGTAATTTTGATTTGTTTGTTGTTCATAAGATGGACTACGATAATGAATGAAATAATGACGAGAATCATAAGAGTTGAAACTAAAATTTCAAAGTGGTGTATTTGATAAATTTGTATTCTTTTTGTTAACTCGATCTTTATTCATCTTAAAGAAAATAAGCTCATTAGAAACAAGCTAGAGAGAAAGTTAGATCAAATTGTGAGTGAATGGACTTCACTAAGAATCCCAAGTAATTGATGTTTGCATGCGTTTGACCTTTGGGCTACTTCACAAAGTGATATGGTATTTGTTTCTCTTTTTCTCTACTATTTTTTTTATGTGGAGGTTGATTGAGGATGTGTTACTATGATATTAGACGTTGATTGAGGATGTGTTTTAACTTTGCTAGATGCTTTGATTTTGTTTACTAGAATGAATACACTATGATAGGACAATGTAAGAACTTTGGATATGTATTGTTGTTTGTAATGGATGTGATATTTAGTTATACAGTCATTATATGGTATGTTTTGTATGTAAGATCATATGTATATTTCATGCATCATTGAAAATGTTTTCATTAAGAAAGACTGAAAGACAGACTAAATAAACGTAAATAGTCGTTGTGGGCAGGGTTTGAGTTGGCTCTTCCACATGAGATGGATCTAATGGTGTTACTCTCTCCCTTAGACTGTATTACCCCTAACAATTGGACTATTAAGTGGAAAATAATGAAAGAATGATGACTAAAAAAGACATGATTTACAAATTACATATCATATTCATGTCACATATACATCTCTTATTGAGTGTTGGCTTATATATGTACTTTGTGATGTAGGTGTGAATGATTTTATTGAGGTACACGATGATGTGAATGAATGATAGTTGCAGTTGAAAGAGTACTATCTTGGGTGAGGTTACAATGTTATTGGAGTGATATTGGCCTATGGGGAAAACTTGAGGAAAATGATGTTAAATGAAAGACATTTAATTAAATTATGTTTTTTAAATGTTTGTAGTTTAATTAAGATGTTTCACAACACTCTTAAATGGATGATTAAAGTTAAGAAATTTATGTTTATTTTATGTTGAATTTTAACTGCATTTAGATTTTTAAATAAATTTCTTTTTATAAAATACTTTGGCTATTTATTTTTCAAAGACATGTTTTGTTGACTTATTTTAAAGCATATGATTCTATAAATTGTTTTAAAAAGAAAACAACAAGAACAAATATTTACACCATGGGGCATTACAAATCTATAGTTAGAAAGCAGAAGATAAAAGTTCACAAATGAAATATAAGCCACTACTGGTTGTAAAAAGCAATGGTTAGAAGAATGAGGTTTTTTTTGGGAAAATATTTTCACCTATTGTGAAAATGCTATCTATGTGAGTCATACTTAGATTAGCCTCAAGTCTGGATATTGAGCAACTCACGATAAGGCTGCTTTTTCTGTATGGTAAACTTGTAAATGAGATCTACGTGAAGCAACTAGAAAGATTCATTGTCAAATGAACGAAACATCTGGTGGGTAAGCCTTGCTATAACGGTAGAAGAAAATTGATATTTTCATAGTCAACAAAGGATACAAAAGAATATCTTCATATCACTGTGTATTTATGAAAATATTACTAACATGAAAATGTGCATTCATTATCTTCCTACTTTCTATTGATAAGATGCTTATTGTAGGCTTAGATAGTGAAAATATTACTAAGTTTAAGAAAGAATTTAGTAAAATTTTTACCATGAATGATTTAGACCTGACTAAACAAATACATGGCACGAGTATCACTGATCATAGGAAAGATGCAAATTATGTCTATCATAGGAGAAGTACATCAAGAAAAATCAAAGTCAATTCAATATGGATAAGGCGAAGCCATTCATTACTTAACTAGTTATTTAAGCTTACTTCTTAACAAATTCCTCCAACATAATAAAGAAAAGTAAAAATGAAAAAAAAATCATATGTCCCACTAGTTGGTAGTTTAATATATATGATGGTTTGTACTAAACTTTACATTTTTACATGTTTTTGGAGTCATTAACAAAATTTTGCAAAATTTAGGCAAAGAACATTAGAGTGTTAAAAATTGGATTCTCAGATATTTTAAAGCTCTTTTAGAATTTAATTAATGCTTTGGAACTAAATACAATTGTTAGTAGACTATATTGATGTAAATATGGTTAGAGATGTCGATTATAAAAATTAGACTATTTGATTACATTTGAAGAAAAAGCCGTATCATGCTAATCTAGATTGCAGAATTAGTTGCATTATCTATACAGAAGCAGAATCTATTGTGACTATAAAAACTTGTAAAGAAATTTTTTACATGCAAAAATTTTTGATAGAATTGACTCATAAATAAGAACTACATCAATAGATTTATGTTGAGCAATAATTCTAGTTTTCTTTCAAGATCAAAACATATTAATATACGATATCAATAGATTTATGTTGTGTTAGATACAAAACAACTACATCTTGAGAAAGTTAACATACATGGAAACTGCTCAAATATGATAACAAAGATGTTGTAGATAAATAAATATGATTTTATAGAAATTCAGAGATCTGCACATTAGTTTGGAGAGAAAGATTTGTAGGATAACTCTTTATGCTGACACTCACTTTTGGTGCATGTGTTTTTTTGCATGAATTAAGGACTTTGTCTTTTGGCATCTTCCATTAGAAGTTCTTTATGAATAAGAGAATTGGAGATCATAAGTTGTATTAGGAAAAAAACACTTAAGAGGTAGACAAAAATAAGAAGAGAAGTTTGTTGGAGAAGAATGAAAAAAATTTAAGTGAAGTGCTTTTGTTTATATTATTTGTACTAAAAGTAGTGAATTTTTCTTGATAAATATTTTTTAGAATTATTATCCAAAAATATATTATGATCTTATTTTTCATTGTGATATATTTTTAAATTCAGTCTCCATAATTTTTTTTCTCAATTTAGTTTCCATAATTTTTTTTGAGTGCCGCTACTTTCACTTTTCAATCAGCAAATTATTTTTCCCAAGATTTCAAGACATGCCAACAAGATTTAAGGGTCAAACAAAATGGATTCCTTTCCTGCTTGAAAAGCAATATTCATTGCGCTTTCTCATTCTCACAGCTGTCTCTATATCTCCCTATTAGAGCCAATGTCCTCAAGCTAAGAAACAAAGGGAAGTGGGAGTTGAGAAAAGTGGAACCTTTCTAGTTTGAGTGTAGGAAAAACACATACAGAGGGTAAAAGACAGGAGAGATGTAACATCCTTTTTTTTTTTTAAATGCGTAAAATTTAAAACTTTCTTTTCGTAAAAAGATCAGAGTCTTTTTCTTCGTAAAATTTGATCGATAAAACCTTTTACTTTTATTTTTACCCATTTCCTTTCATCTTTCTTAACTTACTTTCATAAACCATAACATTCTTTATAGGAAATGCAGTGGAATAAAAACAAAACATTAAAGCATAAGAAATAAGTTACAAAACTCTTTTCCTTTAACTCTTTAGCCCAGCCAGTCACAAGATCCACTTATGCAATCCGCCCATCAACTGTCTTTAACCTGTTCATCTGTTGCTCGTTCATACCTACATCACAAGACCTAAACTAATGAGCCTAATGCTCAGTAAGTGATAAGATGAAATAAAATGCAATGCATGACCATACGATGCAATTTAAGCCGAAGTACATACATGACAAACACCGTGGGACATGAGGAAGCTGTGGCCAAGTAATTACATATAACATCTCATGTGATTTCTCATGCCGTATGTACTTTTTTTCTGAGAACATTGGGGATTTCAGAACAGGAGACAATGAACACTCGACCCCATGTCTTTAACCTATTTTCTATCTCATCGTTTCATTTATATTTTCATTTCCATTTCATTATAACTCATGGGGTGTCAATGTCATCCCGAACCCCCACACGCCCTTTACATATATTATTATGTCATACAATATGCACGTGGATTCATACAACCCTATATGCAATAATGTCTAATAAACATTTCATTAAAAGAACCTAAATCTAGTAAACACACAACATACAATCCTAATTCTTGTGACGTAGGGTCCGAAGACCAAGGCACAGTAAGTATCACTTACTTGGTGTCAATAGCGCATTTCTATTTCTTTTCTCTTCTTCGTACCTTTAAACCATAATAATTATTCATTAATAACAATCCCCTAACATGCTTGATAAATTGTAAGTAACTAAATAATCCAACTTATCACTTCATTCTTAGCAGTATCGTTTGGCCACATCAATCAAGCATTAGACTTTCCCAGTACTTACAACCAAGTATTTAGTAGTTAGATCACATAACCACAATCCTATATAACTAATACTCATTTCCCATAAAACCATGAAGCTGAATGTAAACTGAGCATTAATTCACAACTTGAACAGCCCAACTTCTCACTTGACAGAACATAACAATAATATCATTAACAAAGCAACTCATAACAGGGCTATTTTCTACATGTTAAACCGTGGAATACACATGCAAAATCCTCAAGACAACTATCGATATAAAATGAACTAAAATAGTAGCTAAACAAAGGATTTCCCAACTTTTCAGAATTAGATTCCAACCAACAGAACCCCAACCAATACAACAACAAATTATTCAACCTTTCAATCATTCAATGTTCTGTACAGATAGATAATTCCACAAGCAGAAGTGAAGTTCTTCTTACCAACACTAGCATTAATCAAAAACAGAACATCTAATCCAAGAAACAGAGAACTCAATTCATTGCACGATTTTAGGAGAGAATTTTGTTGCATTACCTGAGAAGACCCGAGGGAAAACTCTCATTCACCCCATCCCTTGAAGGCTTATCAAACCTTCAGCCTTTTTTAAATTGTAAACTGTGAATACAGACGTCAATTAACAACCCATGAAACTCATGATAAGAGTGAAGGAAAACTCACTCACCAGACACAGCAGAGAGGAATCTATGCTGTTCTTCTTCTTCTCACTGACTCACCACTCCAAAAGCATCACTCAGGCTCTTCTCCGCTGTCACTGAAGCTCTGTCTACACCAAATACCAGAGAGGAAGTCTTCCACTTCTAACTTTCCAGAACATACAAACCCGATGGACTCTGTCCCCTTCTTCTTCTGCTTCATTTCACAATTCATCTCTCGGCCTTCATTCTCCTTCCACCTTTCCTTCATTGTCAATTTTTCTTCACTCAGCTAACACTCAAGCTTCTAGCTTCACTGCCTATCACCGAAATGCCCGAGAAGAAACAAAACACCCGAGAAGAAAACAGTTCCCAAAACAGCTCTCTGTTACCTGAATTAATAGCCGAGCTGAGAGACGTGCACCGATGGAGAAGAAGTGCACCGTTTACAGAAGAGTGGCCGCGTGGAAGCCACCTGCCAGCCAAAAGAATTGGCTTAACCCATTTAGTTGTGAACCAACGAAACTGGTTCCAAACCAACTCCACCGATTCAAAATCCTGTCACACCCATTCTCCCCTTCGGCCAACCTTGCCCCTGCCATTCATCGCCGAGCATCACTAACTAATCAAAAAATCAACAGAAGAACTTACCTTGATGAAGCTCGTCCATTCATCCCGTGAGCTTGTTGGACCCGTCAAACAACATTGCAACCCGCATCGTCGCCTGCCACGGTTCGTTCTCCTGACAGCGCATCAAGCTCGAGCCTCAGACACCGTCGCCCAGCGTCGTCATTCGACGCCCTCTCGTTCGCCAAACATTGCCTCGTCGCCGAAGTTCATCGTCGCCCGAACTCCCTCGCGTTCCCCTGCTTCCTCTCTCTCTCGTTCTCTCTCTATTTCTCTCTTTCTCTATTTCTATTTCAAATGGCCGAAGGCCATTATGGTAATTAGCAAAATAATTTGTTTTCCATTTAACTTAAATCATTTTAATCCCCCTTATTATTATTATTTCCCCCTCACTTTATTTAATTTTTCCTAATATTGATTATGACATAGTAATATCCCGTTAACTTATTCGATTAATTCGAATATCTCCAATTATTTTTCTAAATTATAAATTTTAAATCCGATATACAAATTCGGGATATTACAAGAGAGCCCAATGGACCCCCCGACTTAACCCACACCATTTTCCCTTTTAAAAACATATTATTTTAATTTTAATTAATTATTAATATTACACACACTACATATTATACATAAAACATAGGGAAAATGACAAACCAACCATCGTACTTTGTAATCAATGACAAGTCAACCACTAAACTGTTTTTGCTAACAAATTAGCCACTGAACTATGAAAAAAAAGTCGCCGCTAACATCACTGTCATGTTTGCCATTAAACACTTTAAT
Organism: Begonia loranthoides; assembly: GCA_022433065.1. Taxonomy (NCBI): domain Eukaryota; kingdom Viridiplantae; phylum Streptophyta; class Magnoliopsida; order Cucurbitales; family Begoniaceae; genus Begonia; species Begonia loranthoides. Next base: position 24,115,942 of record CM039481.1, read on the forward strand.
ATCGAGCCGCGACGCCTCGTCTATTAATTTGTCGTGGATCAATATTTTTTTTAAAAAAAAAACTTATAATATTGATGGTCCGTCGCAGATCATATATGACCCGCCGTGGGTTGACAATAAATTACGATAGTTTAATACTAAGCCGCCATGGGTTGACTATATACCGCGGAGGATTAATATTGATCCGCCGTGATTCATCGTGCCTCGTCCGCCTTGTATTAATTCACAGTACACTCCTCGTGATTTTCTCAGAGATTTTTTTAGTCATTAGGGAACCCTAGAGATTTCTAAGAGCTGAAGTGAACCGTATTTTGGGAAAGTTGAAGTATTTGTTGAACACCAAATGGCATATCGGAGTGTTGAGGAATATGTTATTAACTATCAAGTTGGAATGGGGCCAACGTCCATATTTTTGGCCAATGAGGTACGTGCAATTGGAGACGAAGTTGCTTTAGTGTTGCATTCCGTCTCGGCAATGCTAGACGAGGAGGACGAGGAGGAGTTCCGTTCATTATGCAAATCTAGTAGTGACAAAGACATGGACATGACCGAGAGTAGGCCTAGACGCCCACCACAAGTAGAATGCATGTTTGCCGGTATGGGTCTTGGCAAAAAGTATAGTTCACTAGATAAAATTAGAGAAGAAATTTTCGTTCATGCGTTGAAGAATGGGTATGGGATAAAATTCACCCATAGTGACGCTCATCAGTTGAGGGCTATCTGCCAAGAAGGATGCATGTGATAGATGCATGCCTAAAAAATGCAAGGTGAAATGACATTTAAAATAAAGAGCTACAACGATATTCACACTTGCTTGAGAAAGATGGAAAGCCACCATGCCTTTGCCAAATGGGTGGCAGTGCATTACTTAGACAGATTTAAAAGTCAGGCCGACTGACACCTTTCTTCCACAATTGAGATAGTCAGGAAGGACTTTATTGTCAACATCACACCCAGCCTTGCTAGAATGACAATAAATGTTGCAAAAAAAAAAAATTAACGAAGGGGATGACAGTGAGCAATACAAGCTCATATGGTCCTATGCTGAGGAGATTAGGAGATCTAATCCTAGAAGATCGGTGCGTGTTGACCTAGAGATGAGTGCATTTAAAAGGATGTACATATGTTTAGCTGCATACAAGATGGGCCTGCTGAACTGTGGTAGACAGATTATTTGTTTGGATAGTTGCCACTTGAAAGGAGCGACTCCAGGCCACCTACTCACTGTTGTCACCATCGACGGGAATGATGTAATGTATCTGATTGTTGTAGAAGTGGTTGAAGCAAGAAATAGGGCTGCTTGGAGCTGGTTTATGGAATTGTTGCTCTAGGATCTAAACACCCCAACCGACAATGGGTGGACAATTATTTTTGACCGAAAAAAGGCGTGGTTGATTGATTTTGCCTTTTATGTTTATGTTATGCATTGTGTACCCATATTTGACTCATACTCTAAATCTTTGTAAAGACTAGTGCCAACTGTCAGAGAGGTGGTAGAGCAAGCGGACCATCGGTTTTGCATTCGATACCGGTATGCCAATTTTCAAAAACAATTTAATGGCAAGTTGTTCAAGGATGCAATGTGGGTCACATCTAAAACCACAATAGACACACACTTTGAGAGAGAGATGGTAAATTTATTTTTGCTTGACCCGTTGGCCCACAACTATCTACGAAAAATAGATGCGAGATGTTGAGCCAAATATGAATTTTGTTCCATCCCCAAATGCGACATAAGCCTCAGCAACCTCAGTGAGTCCTTCAATGCCTACATCCTATCAACTGGGGACAAACCGATTCTAAGTATGTTTGAGATCATACGAAAGGACATCGTGGCAAGGATCATTAAAAAAAAACGAAAAAATCACACGTTCGACGAACCTTTTGTGTAATAACCCGAATTTTTATACATTTAAAAATGCGCTAAATTTTGAGAAAAACATGTCAGAGTGCGCCTAATCCGAACCGCTACCAAGCGTTCGTAAAATCTCGTTATAAAAATCGTTTATTAGATAAAATATGCGAAAACATTAAAATTATTTATTTTAAAACATTGCAGAAACGAAATGATTTTAACGAAATAAACAAAACCATACAGTTATAATTTAGAACACCTTTATGAAAAGAAACTTAACGAATTTACAATTTCCACTCTTCGTAGCCTGGCCACCACAAGGTCAACATGTGTAAATTCTTCATCAACTGCTTTATGTTATGTTCATCATTCTTCTTGTCATTCACGTATACCTACACCACAAGTAATACGCAAGTCTAAAAAACTTAGTAAGGAAAAATGAAAAATACATATGCAATGCCACTTTTTAGTTCACTTGGAATGGGTCCGCCCCAAGCCAATCTTTTATTATATTCATTTCATTCATTCATTCATTACTCGTAATTCAAGCTAGAAGTTGAAAGAACACATGTGAAATGGAATAGTCTAATCGGCTTCTAACCCAATGTGGATTAGATCCAAACTACCCATCCGCCCCCCAACTTCCCATCATCATTATCATCATCATCATCATTCGTTCATTTCATTTAACATTTTTCCTCACTCATGCATGTGAGTACCACACCGAGGGCACTCCCTACTTGTTTCTATGAACATGATGCATGACCATACATTTTCAACCTAGCATGATGCATGATGCTTATAACGTACATTAACAATAATTGAAGTGCACATAAACTAAAGTAATTGAAATTGAAAATGCATATAAAAGAATAATAGGAATTGAAAACGCATAGCAATGAAGACAACCAATAATACAGAGAACATTTATAATATTGCATACAAGAATTAACATGCCAATTATCTAGTTAACTTCCTAATCCATTTACATACTTCCTACAATTACTATTCTAGGTGATCTAAACATACTTTTATTCTAGTTAGTTAATTAAACATATTAATTAATTACTCGAGTTAATTAACATACTCAAGATTATTAATTAATCAACTAGTTAAACATGTTTAAATTAGTTATTTGACAACTAGTTAATTAACATGCTCAATTGATTTACATGTTCAGGATTCTAGCTAATCATTCGAGTTAACTCTGGTTAAGTTAATTAACATGCTTTAGTTAATGCTTAAGGTTTAGTTATAAATTAGTATGTCCTGTCCAAACTAGTTATTTAACTACTAGTTAATCAATTAGATTAATTAACATGCTCAGCTTTTAATTAAAAGTTGTGTTAACTAAATGTGCTTGGTTAAGGAAAGACATTTATGCAGAACAATATACATATAGCACTGATGAAAGCAGTAAAATATAGCACTAAGGAAAGCAGTAAGGAAAAGCAGTAAAGCAGTCACGAAATGGACATCATCTTTATCAAAGAAACTCTTAGCTCTAGCTCTTTTATCATTTGCACTTATCATACAACCATTGATCATTCATCACAACAATTCATCACATTCAATTAAGGTAGAACTTTTGCAGCAAGGAAAGTAAACTAGCAGTAGAGAAAATACTACAAAGGAAAATTAATACCAATAAAGAGAACAACTAACAGTCAACATAGGAATTATCATAGGATTACCAAAACAATAGAGCACTAACAAGCTATACTATCCATTAACAAAGAGACGCACTCACGCACACATACTTGCGGTGTAGGGCCTCCAAATGACTAAGACACACCCATATTCCTTACCGTGAAACTTATTGCGTTTGACATTTAATCGCTATCCTTCTCTTTCTTTTTCGATATCTTCACAAATTAGTAACAATTACATATCATTAACTAACTTGTTAACTCACCAATAGCTAACAGATCAATAACTTAAATCCAGCCACCAACACTAAACCATTTCCACATATTCAACCCATAGCCAAAACGCAAGTTATTATCCATCTTTACAATTTAATCATGCTCAACAGAATAATTCACATGGTAACTAATCTGAATTAAACTCCTAACTTCATCACAAGCTGCAACAACGGATAAAACCAAGCTCTATTAACAGCCCAACAAATTCACGGATTACACATAGCATAATTCATTGCATGGTTATCATATGCTTTAAACTACAGAGGAGAACTGTAACTCTCAATAATTTCCAATATACAGCAGTTCACCATGACGACTCGAGCTCCAATCATTGACCTGAAATTGACCCTGCCCTTTTTCCTCCACAATCGGCAGCGGACAATATGCTGGAAAGGAAGGAGCAACCTAGAGACTCGTCCATGTCACTAGGCACTTCAACTTGAGTCGGGTCAAACTGGGTCGGAGTATCCAACCCGAACGCAGCAAACCGACCTGACTACATCCCCAGCCCTAGTCGTTCATCGCGTTGGACGATGCCTTCTCTCCGTCGCCATGTCGTCGCCCCACGAGTCACCGGCCACACACCCATCGGGCATCGCCGACCCGAACACGCGAAGACAAAAATTGGAGCACCAAATCGTCCTGCGTTCAGCCGATTTCCGCGCGAACCGACCAAGCGTCCGATCGGCGCAACCCACGTCGCCGTAGCAGCTCGTTCATTCGCCGGACGTCGCCGCTGCGCCACCCCGAGATGCCCGAGTCCTCGTCTCTCTCTCCCTCGGTTTCGCTCTCTCGCCGTCTGTATCTCTCTGGCGTTCTCTCTCTCTCTCTCTCTCATTTGTTCGTTTCGAAAACACAAAATATAACCTAAATTTTCATTCCTCATTCCCCCTTCTCTTAATTTGTCTTTAAATCGAACCGGACCAACAGCTTGAATCCAACCGGTTTATCCCTCCTCCAATTAATTACATTTCCTTTTAATTTAATTTATCCATTATTAATTCTAATCCCACTTAATCCCTCTATTTCTTAATTTCTCCTTTTAATTATCCCTTCTAAATTACTTATCCCAAACATTATAATTTTTATTCATTAATTTAATATTTATTTTAATTACATTAATTTTCATAATTATAATTTAATAAGTACGTCCTTGGTAATATCCTGATAATTATCCAATTTTATAAAGTCAGGGTGTTACATTTTGTGTCCACAGATCAACAAACGGCTTGCCAGACTACAACTTGCTAGTCAAAATTGGAGTCCTCAATTTTTAGGAGTTGCTCAATTTGAGGTCAGCAATGGTAACAAACAGTTTTCTGTCGATTTGGTTAGGCGTGCTTGTAACTATTACCGGTTGGAGTTGACTGACATCATGTGTCTCCATGCAGTCCCGTGTATTCAATTCATGAGGAGATCTCCCGAGGATTTTGTGCATGAGTGATATCACTAGGAAATATGTATGACGATGTACTCCTACTTTATCTACCCTGTCAGTGGACAAATCATGTGGTCTTCTGTGATGCATGTTGATCCAATTATCCTACCGCCATTTAAGAGGTGTCCTAGAAGGTTGCAAAAATGAAGAATATGGGATGTGGACGAGGCCTCAAGCTAGAAAATGCTTCCTAGAAGACATATGAATATAACTTGTGGCCGGTGTGGGTGTGTGGGGCACAATTCCTGCACATGCGAAGGTGAAGGCCCAGAGTTTAGTGCATATGACGGTTGAGGCAGAGGTAGAGGCAAAGGCAGTAGAGGAAGCTCGCAAGGCACATTTATGAGTTTCAGAGTCCCCGAGACAAACCCAAGACAGTTCTTGACATAGTCTCTAAGACAGTCCCCTAGAGAGTCTCTGAGAGAGTTCTCGACATAGTTCCTGAGACACAGGTGAGCCCATTATCATGTTTACATTTTCAAGTGTTATTTGAACTATGCTAATTTCATTTGCAATATGTTCTATAGGAGTATGATGTGCAAGGTCCACAAACACTTGATTAGAGAAGACAACTC